>JAGJRO010000571.1:0-22369 GCA_022832285.1 Lepidurus apus apus
ATTATTATACCTAAACAGTAAAGATTTATTTATTTTTTCGTTAAAACCTCTAGACCTCTAGATTTAGAAATAAAATGTCAAAAACCTCTAATCTGGAGTAAAACCTCTAGAAGTGGAAGCTCTGCCACCTACCCACATTCACCACTACTAACCTTCCGTTGTCACAGCTTATTCGATAGTTAAACCTGTCGTCTTGTTTGGCACAAGACGCTAAAAGACGCCTCTTCGGAGGAAATTTACCCCATTATTCCCCAACATGTGGTGCCACCTCCTGGTAAAGAAAGCGAATATGAAGCTTAGAATTTGCAGGAGCATTAGGATTAGGGTACGTTTCTTGACGCCTTTTCGGATGACTTCCACAAGCTGTCTGCTTCGGGCATTTAGGCGCTCCTTTTAATGCATTTTCGGAGCGGGTCTCCAAACCTAACCTAGCGTAACCTAACCCAGCTTAACCTAACCTAGCTTTACCTAACCAAACCTAACCTAGCTTTACCTAACCAAACTTAACCTATAACCTAACCAAACCTAACCTACCCTAACCAAACCTAACCTAATCCCTTGATAAAGAAAAAAATAGCATGCCGTAACTGGGAACTACACTAAATAGAAGAAACGTCAACACGACGTTAACTTGGTGAACATTAATGTCAGTTAAATTCAATACTCATTAGTCCACGTTCCCAAACAGAAACTGCTCTCGATATACCCACAGCACGCCACATAACGGTTAGCGGTCAGATCGGTAAGCTTTTGGTAAATCCGATCCTCCGAAAAGGCGTCATTTAGTAGCTTCTCTTGTTTGGCAGATTACTGGCGTTTCGTGTTTACTATTTTTAGTATGGAAGATAACGAAACTAAACCAAGAGTAAGTTTTAAAAGAGTGATTCGATTGCCTGCTGCCGGCCGCAAACGAACTACGCAAGAAGACGAAGAAGATCAAACAAGTTAGCAACCGTATTGTATTTATAGCTGCTATATTGCTACGCCAGCTAGTTTCAACATAAAAGTATAGGTCTGACTTAATAAGTAAACGAAATCTAACTTAATGTAATATTTAATTGTTGAGTTTACGCTTCACGCTAGGAGAAAATTAATGAGTAAACCCAAGGGACTACGACGTAGCAATTGAGATTGAGCGTAGCAATAAAGATTGTAATTTTTCCGTGTTGTTGCCATGCCGTGTGGCGTGAAAATATCTTTTACGTATATGAAACGTGCTAAAATAAAAACACAAATTATTTACTTGTATTGATTTAACTTTCATAAATAGGTAGCAGTGAAGATGAAACTACTGTTGTTAAGGGAGAAAAGAGACGGGTTGCTGGCAAACCGTTAAAACAATCCGTGAGTAAAACAAGAGTCCTGCTTCTAATAGTCTACAACAAATTTTGTAAACCTTATTAACGTCCTTATTTCTCATGTTCATTTTATTAAACCATTAGACGAGCGCGTTGAAAAAGAAACGAACTGTAGCACAAGGAGAAAGTACCGATGAAGAAAAAGGTCCCAGCTCGGTAACAGTTGCCTATCAGTCCAGTGGGAAAATCGATGACACCTTACCTCGAGATGCGTTTGCGACATCCACGAACGACGTTGATACTGAACAGGACCGAGACGCCCAAGCTGTTTTTGAAAGAGCTTTAAAGGTTAACAAGGTAATTTAAAAGTTCGTTTTAAAGGAATATATTTACTTAGAAGAAGAGCTCCTATTTCCTATTAAGAAAAGCTTTTGGGCCTACGTAGGATTTGAAAGGAAAAGAAGATGACAAAATTTATCGAGGTTTGAGTGCCTACACGCAGTACTATGAGAAGAAGGACACAGTACAAGGAAATGCTGCTAGCGGAGGGGTAAATTACCTTAATTCTGCCGTAAATTCACGCAGTGAAACGTTTTTATTAATATTTGTCTTATTAAGGTTCGCCATGGTCCCATGAGAGCGTCAGCTAACGTGCGAACGACTGTAAGATGGGATTATGCACCCGATATTTGTAAAGATTATAAAGAAACCGGGTTTTGTGGCTTCGGCGACAGTTGCAAGTTTTTACATGATCGTTCCGACTACAAATTTGGCTGGCAATTAGAATTGGAAGGAGACAAGAAAGGAGGCGAAGAGGATTTACATAAATACGAGATTCCTGATGACGAGGACGAGCTTCCCTTCAAGTGCTTCATTTGTCGGGACTCGTTCAAGAACCCTATTGTTACAAGGTAGTAAGATATAGTTTATTTTTACTGAGTATCGGGTTAATAGTGTCTATTTGTAAAAGGTGTAAACACTACTTTTGTGAAGTTTGCGCGCTGAAACATTACAAGAAAACTACTCGTTGTTTTGTTTGTAATGCGCAAACTAACGGAGTCTTTAATCCAGCTAAAGCTATTGTCGAAAAGCTCAAAGAAACTGAAGATGAAGAAGCTAAAAGTTCTCAAATTCTGAACAGTGATGACGAAATTGAACAAGATGACACGTAAATCTCTTTTTTTACGTTCAACAGCTCTTCTAATTTGTACCCTTCAATAAATACACACTTTCCAGTTACATTTGTACAACAGTAGTCTGTATTGTTTCGTGTATTTCTATTTAATTCTAGCACGTGGCCAAGATAATTGCCCAAGCCTTTATTTCTTACTCCATTCTTCTTTCTCTTCACGCTCGCGAATTACTTCTTCCAAATAAGGCTGCAAATAGCGCGTATCCTAAGCACAACAAAAGAACAGCAATGGTTTAATAAATTGTTTTCTCTATTCTACGGTCTACTTCTATTGACCAGGAAATCGAGGCTCTAGCCGTACCATGTCGTTTGGCAAAAATGTTGCACCTCTTGACGAGCGTGCTGCGAGCCCCTGGCACATAAGCAAGCTTACCTAACTTAATCTAAATAACCTAACTCAATTGAACCTAGCCAAACCCTAATTGAAACCTAACCAAACCCCATGTAACCTAACCTAACTCATGGGTTTGTCTTCAGACCATGACGGGCACCGGACATTCGTCAACGTATTAGGCTGAAACCCTGCCAGGAGCAGTACTTTCTTCAAAAGAGCCACACACTATTGTCAAACTACACGGTACGGTTAGCCGCTGCTCAGGAAATCTTACTTCTTCATATTTTGTCCACTGACTCTTCGGTAATAGTTGCTTAGTCATAGACAATTGTAAAGCTCTCATAATACGGAATGAGCGTTCATCTACAGCAGACTGAGGTAGTCTTCGCAAGGCTTCCTTTACATCTTCAGTTTCATACAGCACATCATCGTGGCGAAGACCTAGGAAAAGTGAATAACTCAGCAAGCTTTCCCTGTAGTCTAGTCCTAGCTAGACGTCCATGTTTGCTACAGTTACCGATTTGGTTGAAACCAGAGGCATTGTAAGCCCAACGCCTTAAACCTTGGCCGAATGATCCTAAAAAAAATCAGTAGCTTTGTTGTACCTAGATTTCACAAAACGATAAAAATTTTACCTAGAAGAGCTGGAGCTTTCCTAGCGGCTGCCATTTTGCAACATGAGCGACAACTGGTTGCGGAAGTTGGACTTGCTAAAGCAATTTCCGTTACTCACCATTCACCTAGTGGTACTATTTTTCAACTGTAGCTACGAAATCCGGAACTCAAAAAGTTTTCGGTTTCCTCAATCCGCTGAGTACAGTACTATACTGTCGGAACAAAAACGGGTTTAGGGAAACCTCAGTGGTCTAGTCCTTACTCGTGGGATTAATTAAAGGCTGCTAATTTCGAAGCGTTTTTTAGGCCTCTTGACTAAAACCAAACCCAAACTTTTAAAGGGACAGTCAGGCGTAAAAAAAAATGTTATAGATGAGACCAAATGAAGTGATCTGGCTGAAGAACCCCTATGTCAATTATGCATATTAAACGAGTAATTAATTATTTAGTGGTTTTGGCTTCGCCCCTTTACTCCAAAATTCAAATTTTCCAACACGGGAGGACAGTTGGCCGAAGAGCTATTAGCTTTTACCTATTAGCGCATTCAAATCGGACCTTATATTCATAGGGAGGTCACCATTACCTTTCTTTTGAATGCTCAAACAAGTCTTTAGGTGCTTTGGTTAATTTACAAGCTCGATAACAATAAACGGACTTTTTCTTCGCGCCATATCGCGATCGCCGTAGCTCGCCGTCCTGCCGGGCCGAGACCCGCGCCTGAGAGATTTTGGGCAAGTTTCGGGTCGGCTTCGCAGTCGACAGCCCATCCCCTGACAATGGGACCGCACGAGGCGGCTCCGACTATGCGGGTAACGCTCGCTTCATGGCGTTCAGCGAAGCCCACAAGTTGCGGCGCGAAGAAAATGTCCGTTTTTTGTGATCGAGCTTGTAAATTAACCAAAGCACCTAAGGACTTTTTTGAGCATTCAAAAGAAAGCTAATGGTGACGTCCCTATGAATAGAAGGTCCGATTTTGAATGCGCTAATACAGTAAAATCTTGCTATAACGTACACGCAAGGGGACGGAAAATTTGTACGTTATAGCCGATTGTACGTAATAGCAAACGGCCAGTGGGAGGGGTTTGTGCAACACAAATGGCCAGTGGGGGGGAGGGGGTTTGAGGGCGGCACCACCACGAAAACTTTTGTTGAGGAGCCCGTGCTCCTCTTGGGCTAGTGTTTTTGATGCGTTACCGCACGGCACCGCTGGTGTTCACTAATATAACAAAAAAGCATGTGTAAATGGCCCAAGGGACATAATTTTTGTCCACTATAAGCGAAAATACGTTATAGGCGAATACGGAATACGTTATAGCCGATTTTTTTCCTGTACATTTACATAGGCCTTTCGCCGGGACCAGTGACCTTGTACATAATAGCCGATTGTTCGTTATAAGATAACCGGTGTACAGTACGTTATAGCGAAATTCTACTGTAGGTAAAGGTGCTAGATCTTCGGCCAACTGTCCCCCCGTGTTATAAGGATAGGGAAATTTAAATTTTGGAGTAAAGGGTGGAGCTAAAACCCACTAAATAATTAATTACTCGGTTAATATGCATAACTGACATAGGGGTTCTTCAGCCAGATCACTTCATTGGTCGCCTCTACAGTTTTTTTTTTTTGCACCTGACTGCCCCTTTAAAAGGTGTAATCCGTTCTTACTGTAAGCTGGAGGACAAACGAAATGCCCCCACCCCAGAGTAAATACGGATCCCATTTTTGGGTTGTTCTTAGTTTCGGTTCGGTTTTAAAGAGGAGCAGGTTCGAAATGAGCAGGGCTGTTGTCAAGACCATAGAGCAGCGGTCGGCAACCTACGGCCCGCGTGCTGAATCCGGCCCGCCAGCCCATTTTATCCGGCCCGCGACACCCGAGTGAAAAATTATGGCTGAATTATAGCTGAATTTTGAATTAATAGTTCAAAGGATTAATCCGGCCCGCCAATACCCTGCATGCTTTGAATCTGGCCCGCGTGGGGTAAAAGGTTGCCGACCCATGCCATAGAGTATGATAAAGAGAAGATCTTGGTCTTGGTCTCGAGACCGGTCTTGCCCTTTCGTTATGGGCCTTCTCTCACAACTTCTTGAGCCTTCAGGCTAATCCCTTGGGAGATGAGGGTTGTCCCGACCTGTTTGAGTCAAATAATGTTAATACAGTATAATAATGTTAATACAGTTAATACATGTTAATAAATAATGTTAACAATGTTTGAATACAGTTTGGTCGATAAATTGTGGGCAACTATATCGATTCATATCTTCTAACCAATCAACTGTCTATTCCACTCCAGCTGGGAATGCGTTTTGCCCTTAGGGCAAGCCAACCTTTAGGTCCGATTTCCACGGAGAGGTTAAGGTCTAAAGCCGGGCTCAGACAGAACTTTTTTTTCCGTCCGACTTCCGATTTCCGACTTGTTTCTTGCCCTGAAGCACTTTTTGGGCCCTTTTCGGCCTTCCGTAAGTCGCACGGAAAAGATAGACTCCAGGTCTAATTTTTCCGAGTCGAGGCACACCTCTTTAGTTGTTCGGCCAATGTAGATCAAGCTGTTCTAATGCCCTCTCATAGTAAACAAAATACACGTGATTGTGTTCTTCGTGCTTTAACTGAAACAGAGTGTTTTTTTATCAAACAAGTGCTTGGAAACTTCTCGTTGTAAAACCACGTATCATTCTTATTTTCGTTATATAATTGAAAAAAGATTAAACGACATATTTTCTGTGTATTACCAAAAACGCGAATTTGTTTACTTCCGTTTATGGGGAGGAGCTCTGCGGAAAGTTGTCGTAGCGTATGTGAATGCTTCACATGGAAATCGGAAACTCGGAAAGTCGTTGTTTGAACGGAAAAACGGCTGTCTGAGCCCGGCTTAAGAGGTGCTTAAAGGGGGAGTCAAGTGCAAAAAAAAATTGTTATAAAGGAGACCAAAAGAAGTGTTCTGGCTGAAGAATCCATATGCATATTATGATAATTAATGCATATTAATTAATTATGCATATTAATCGAGTAATTAATTATTTAGCGGTTTAAGCTCCGCCCCTTTCCTCAAAAATTCAAATTTTCCTATGCTTATAACATTTGGGGACAGCTGGCCGGAGGCCTAGCGGCTTTTCCTATGAGCGCATTCAAAATCGGACCTTCAATTTATAGGGATGGCATCATTTTCTTTATTTTGAATGCACAAGCAGGTCTTTAAATACTTTTGTTAACTTATAATCTCGATTACAAAAAAGTTACTTTTTTTTCACGCCGCGACTTGCGGGCTCCACTGAACGCCATGCAGCGAGCGTTACCCTCATAGTCGGAACCGCCGCGTGGCGGTCCCATTGCCAGGGGATGGGCTCTCGACTGCGAAGCCATGTGCGAAGCCGACCCAAACCTTGCCCAAAGGCTTTCAGGCGCGGGTTTCAACCCGGCAGGACGGCAAGCTACGGCGATCGCGCGATGAAGCATTGAAGCTTTGGTCTCGAGACAATTGCTTCGAGATCGAGAACGAGACCAGGCTGACATTTTCGAGACCGAGACCAGACCGAGACCTGACAATTTTTTCCGAGACGAGACCGAGACTTTAGGGCCCTCGAGACCGGTCTCGATATAACAGCCCTGGAAATGAGCAGGCTTTAATTAATCCCTCGGGTAAGGACTAGACCAATGAGGTTTCCCTATACCCGTTTTTTTTAGACAGTATAGTACACAGCATACAGAGGAATCCAAAATTACTGCCGTCAATCATACACAAATAAAAAGCTTTCTTTTTCATTTATAGTGTCATTCCTTTTCATGTATAACATGTTATCGCTATAGTTCCAGAGTGTAGTTTATTTCAAAGCTAGTATGTATTTAAACCAGCTTTTCATTAAAATTAAGTTTATAACGTACTTTTTCAGTTCCCCGTAGCACAATTTCAAACAAATAAATAAGTTTAAAACGCATTTTATTTACAAGCAGTAATAGATACAGTAGTTCATGAATCACCGTCAGACTTCCGAACATTTTCTTGCTTTCTTAGAAACCAAAGGCAGTACCCCCCGCAGTAGCTTGAGAGCCTCCAAGTCCACCTATCGAAACGAAAACATCCATTAATATATTGAAGTTAATTATGTGAAAAGGAGGTTTTACTTGAAGAGGAAGCTGATCCGGTCGCAAAAGCAGCACTTGGTCCGCTAGCTTGGCCGAAGCCGGTCGCCGAACCTAAGGAATGCAAAAATACATTTTATAAAATTGCCCTTAATCCTTCCCCAATCAGTTAAAGAAAAATGTACAAAAGATTCCAACGAACCTTGACTTCCAAAAATTCCAGTATTCGTATTAGTGTTGCCTCCGGCTTGGGATTGAGCGCCCGGTATGAATTGGTTAGGCCTGCCGAATTGGTTAGGGCTGGCGAATGGGCTAGGTCTGTTTCTGTTGGGTCTGTTTTGGAAGCCCTGTGGCATAGCTAAGGATACCGCGATCAAGGCAAGCATTAAGACAATCTAAATAAACCAATAAAAAAATATTAAATGAAGTTCGAAATATCAGTAGATTTCTTACAGTATACTTAGGGATGGCCATATTAACTTGAAAAGGACTTTCTGAAAGAGCCGCTACTAACAACTTTTGGTAGTAAGACCGAAGTCTGAGATGATAATGGTGAGTCTGTCGATGAGTTTGAGCTTTTTATACCGATGGCTCCCGAAGAGACCTCGTTATCTTTGTAAACCTGTTTGAAGAAACCATGGGTTTTTCCACTCCTTTGGTGCGGTTTAGGCATATTACGCTATATAGCCAGACCCACGGAAGAACCTTATTCCTTCCTCTTCCTTTTTGCCGGCCAAGGGCGAAAGGACTCGGGGAATAACCCATGATCGCGAGACCAAAGTAACTGATAAAAAAAACGAGAGAATTGAGGTGGCTTGAGTAACACTTCCTTCCTGGGGTAAAGCCTGCTGCTTGGGAAAAACAAGTTTTTCTAGATGTTTAAGGGCAATTCTTGTTCTGAATTTGCATTACTTCCTTCTTTAGAGATCAATAAAAAGTATTATAAAAGGTCTTGGAAACCTTCTTGGATCCTAGAAGATTGAAATCATCAAAATTCACGAGAAAAACTGTCCTCATAAGAACCAGATAGATGTTCCGGCTAAAGCGCCCTAACTGCATAACGGGGCCCCGTTACACGAACAGTAAAAATTTAAATCTTCATTTATATGAGTTACTGTTAACCAGTTACCCTATGTCAGAAATTTTGCATTATATTAACCGGTGCTTCCAAAACTATTAACGATTTTTGTTTATTTTTATATAGAATTATGAGTTGAATGTTTTGTACTGCGTATTACATCTGATGGATTACATTTCCGGTTTATTTCTTTTAAATGTGAGGGAGTGGCGCCAATATGTAAAAGTGAAATGCCTAAACTATAAAAATGCGTTCTAATTTTACGATATATGTACAGTACGTTTAAAGAAAAACGACCCCAACAAACCGTTCTGTCCTAATGGCCAGCAACTGCGCGTCTGGAAACAGCACCACGAAATAGCATTACGGCTATTCGCACGGCTATTCGTAGCACTGTTTCCAGACGTGCAGTTGCGGGCCATTAGGACAGTACGGTTTGTTGGAGTCGTTTTTTTTTAAACATACTGTACCATGAAGTTGCGCTATAGGTTGGACTAACGGAAAATCGCGTATGTCGAATTCGCGTAAGCCGGGGTACACTTGAAGCTAGCTTCAGTCAAGATCAAAAAGCGCGTAACTCCGAGTTCGCGTAAGTCGGGGGAAGGTAAGTCGGGGTATTACTGCCGTACATGCAATTTTTGTTAATACATATATGTTACTATAGTATTTAAGTCGTTCATATAATATTGTGTCGTAAGAATATCCTAACAATGGGAAGGTTGTTAACCTTTGGTATCATAACTGAAATCTATGGGTGAGGGCCTGGCTTGGGTCCAAGGGATAGGCATAGGAACTGTTAGATATACTCTAATTAAACTGCTAATAAACTCATAATTATGCCGCAAAGAGGTGTAATCTGTTAAATAATAATGCAAAATAACAGGTGTAACAATAAAAATATAGTCTAAGTTTGAAACCCATAACGCTGGATGATTGAGAAAAATATTATTATATAATTGATTATATTATTATTTGATTAATTTGCTTCCAAGTAGTTTTAATCTTTAGTGTTAAATCTATAAAAAGGCTTAACTTTTCCGAAAGTAGAAAAATGTCGTAAAAACAGTCCAATTACATTGTCCGCATAAGAACTGTGGTTTGGAGAAGTAATCCCATAAGAGATGTTGCTTAATAATTTGGATGACATAAGGATGAGGAGCAGTTTTCTTCTTTCTTACGCCCAAGTAAGTCTCTATCGAACTCTTCTGAGCTCCGCACGTATAATCAAGCGAAAGTCGGGAAAAGGGAATCCAAAGGAAATCCGTCTAGTGATGAATTTGCGAAAATCTTTCAGTATATGGCTAACCCTAACTTGGTAATTACCCCCCACAAAATCTTCTTACAAATAATTGTCCAAACTAAAATAAATAAACAATGAAAACGAAATTATATGGAATTATTTAATAAAAATGTATTCTTTACAACGGTATACAAATCTTTAGGATGCAAATTGCAACAATGAAGAAAATCCTGCAAGCCAACCAAGAGGAGATAACATTACATGCTAACTTAATTAACGCTTTGAATCCCCGCTTATTACGACTCTACAATCCCATTGCACTCATCACACTCAGAAATGGCTCTGAATTAGACTTGGTCGACCAAATTGGCACTTCCTTAATTAATCCGTATTATCTTGTCCACACCATTAAAGACTCAAAAAACAACATACGATTCCCAGAGGATTATTCACGCACCAAAACTCCACTATTTTTATGCACTTTGTACATAATTGTTGGCTCGGATACCCTGGAAACTTTCTATTTTCTACAACATTCTATGGAGAAAGGAATCTTGTCACCTTTGGCCCTCTTCATTGTCAGTAAGTGTAAGTATATACCATATCTATCTATCTATCTATCTATGTAGTAGGTTTGCTACCTTTCAAGACAAGTTTTTTGAATCCGTGGCTGGTACCACAAACCCCTCGCCTATTGTACTTTCAACCTTCTTCTAAGTGGTCAACTAAGCTAATAGAGGTCCATACGCTCACTGCATCGGTTAAGGGCTCTCATCTCCGTCACGTCGACTTGTGGAACGGGCAACATTTCTTAGTTCTAAAAGAGAAAGCAACTTTCCGTTGGATCGCTAAAAAAAACCCTTCCTTATACGGCCAACCGCTCCGTATTTGCACATTTCATTTCCCACCCAGTATCATTGAAATGAAGCCGGGCTATTATACCGGCATAGATATTGCAGTTATCGCTACTTTGGCCGAGTACATGAATTTTACGCCTAGCTATTACCAACCACCTCGCGGAAAATGGGGCAGTTTGATGACGAATGGTAGCTGGGATGGGCTGATGGGCCAAGTTTTGGTTGGCGAAGCAGATATGGGCGTGGCTAACCTTTTTATGACGCGAGACAGAATATCTAACTTTGACATGTCTTTTCCGTATGACGTTGATTGCGCTACGTTCCTAACCCCTTCTCCACTGCCCCTCCCTCAGTGGCAAGTAATGCAAGCTAAAAAAAAAGAGTTTATTCACTTACAAATTCAATTTTCACTTTGATTTAATATATATTTTATCCACCAAAGGCGCTGATCCTGCCGTTCGAATTGCCTTTGTGGCTCGCTGTCCTTGCTTGCGTGTTCCTGGGTGGGTTTTCTTTGTACTTTTCGGCGGAACTTTACTATTACTGCATGGATGAGCCGCCCGGGCAATTCCACGGCGACCTGGGTGCGGCTTGTCTATACAACTTGCAAAGTCTTTGGGGCATTGGGGGACCTAGTGATCGCGGAAGTTGGCCCATTCGTTGGTACGGCTCTTTTCTCTGGCTGTTCTACATGCTGATCACGTCCGATTACCGGGCGGCCCTAACGGCGTGCTTGTCTGTACCCACCACCCAACCACCTATCGACAGTCTGCGACAATTGCTCCAAAGCGGGATTGAATGGGGTGGGTACAGCGCTGAAATGGCAAGTGTATTCGCCATGTCATTGGAACCCAATGTGCATCAAATTGGAATTAAGTACACTATCTTGCCGCTAGATAACGCTATTAACCTAACCGCGCGAGGGCTTTTTGCCACAATGGAAAATCGGCAACATGTCGAGTTTGTAATCAACACGGAACACCTAAACTCTTACGGTCGCCCCACTTTACATGGCATGAAAGAGTGCCTGAACTCTTATCCCATTGCCATAGCTTTACCTAAACGATCTATTTATAAGGCTCGTGTTAATGAAATTATCCAACGGCTGGGACAAACGGGATTGGTACCCTATTGGCTCCAGTTGGCAATTCGGACTGGACGAGCTACAGCCATTAATCATATGGCCGATTTCCAAGAGCCACCCGAAAATGCAGTCTTTTCGCTTTATCATCTGCAAGGAGCTTTTTACTGTCTAATCCTAGGCTTCATCCCGGCTATTTTGGCGTTTTTGGTTGAAATTTTTTTCGCTGAAAAGTCTAATTAAATAATACGCAATAATATATCCAATGTATTTAAATGTAGTACATAAGTACATTATAATCAAACATAGTCAAACGTAGTAAATAAAAAGTAATGCGTAAAACACGGAAAAAGTCATCACTAATTCAACTACGTTACAACAGATAAATTACAAGGCAAGCGTAAGGTATCTGGAAAACACGCTTAGGTGACGCGTTCCGTTACAATAGACATAATGCAGGGAAAAGCGTCGTCTATTTAGGCAATTGCTTTGGATAGGAACCCACAACGCCCCGTCCGCCCCAACGGCACGGGCTTGGCTCGTAACCGAGGAACCGGGCAAACTGAGCTAATCTGGCCCAGCGCGTCCTCAACATGGCGGGCCGCTACGACGATGATTTTTCCGGGAGGTAAATTTACGTGTTTAAATGTGCTAATATCTCAACTCTGCTTTTGATTTTACAAGGAAGTTGTTGTACCTATTTCGAAATAAGCGATTTGTCACATTTTGTTGCCTTATGAGTGGCAAAAATGGTTAAAACTGCAGACTTGTAACTACTTTTTGGTCTCGAGTTTGACATGTGCTGTTTATCGTGGAAACGAATTAATCCTGAAATTGTGGCTTAATATTCTGCAGGCAAGGCGGCTATGGAGATCGTGAACGTTACCGTGGAGGTGGAGGAGGACGTGGTGGAGGTGGAGATGGAAATTATGGAGGTGGGTTTCGTGCAAAGAAACCATTACCTACAGAGCCGCCCTATACTGCATATGTTGGAAATTTACCAGATGGCATAGTTCAAGGCGATTTGGAAGAGATTTTCAAGGATTTCAAAGTAGGAATAGGATGAAATGATGCTTTCGTATTTAAGGGAATTGTCTAACTTGTCCGTTTAAAAATTTCTGTTCAATTTTAGATTCGCAATGTTCGGCTGGTCCGTGATCGTGAGACAGATCGTTTCAAGGGGTTTTGTTACGTGGAATTTGAGACTCTAGACGATTTGGAAAGTGCTTTAGATTGTGATGGATCTCTGCTCGAGGGGCGTAGCTTGCGTGTGGATGTTGCAGAAGGACGAAAGGATGGCGGAGGAGGGCGTGGCGGAGATCGTGGAGGCCGAGGTGGTTTCCGTGGTGGCCGTGATGATGGCCGTTCTGGTGGTGGCCAAGATTGGAACCGAGGAGGAGGAGGCGGCGGAGGAGGTATCTTCTCTAAATAATTACCTTCCCCTAAATTTTGGTCCGAGTTTCCTTGAATTTTCCCCGAGAATTTCTTGAATATTGCTAGTTGTTCTAGAAGCTTTGTTGGATTTGAATTAAATTCTGGAGAATGTTAATGGTTCTACGTTGCAGGTTTTCGACAAGATTCATCCAGGGGAGGCGGAGGCTATAGTAGAGGCGGAGGCTCTTTTGGGGATCGCCGAGGAGGTGGAATGGGTGGCGACAGACGTGGAGGTGGCGGTGGAGGTGGAGGAGACTATAGTAATTACGGTAGTAGACCCCGGCGTGATTCTGACCGAAAACCCCCTCCCGAATTCAAGGAAGCTTCTCCAGGTATTTTTTTCCCTAAATAAATCGGTTTAGAGATTAGCTGAAATGTGTTTCTTCCCTGTTTCTGTATAGCGGATGCGGCGCAGAGACCTAGGCTGCAATTGCTTCCACGCTCAGTGGAAGTTCCTCCGGCTGCTGTAGCTCCTACGTCCCAACAGCAAAGTATCTTTGGTGGCGCACGTCCTCGCGAAGAAGTTCTCAAGGAGAAGACGCCCCAGACTTAAGGAAAAAAGATGTCCGGGGCCCTGGTTTTTACCCGAAAAGCCCAGTGGGGAGAAGAAGTGCAGCCGTTATGTTGTGCAGCCGGAGCAAGAAGAGAAAGAGAGAAAAAAGATACAGAATTTAAAAACAAGCCACAGCTCCCTCACCTTCGTTCTTTATGTATCAACAAATGGAAGCGAGAGGAAGTTCCGTATTGTGTCCCACCTGCATTTATCGTATTTGCAAAGGTGCAGGTCTTAGATTCAGTCATGATCATCCCCATTTTTTCCGTCTTTTTTATGTATTGCTCATAATACAGTATAAAAAAGGAAGCGCAAGGACCAGTGAGGGCTGACTGAAAGTGAACCAAAAAAATGTGCTATTTTTTTTTACATTCTTTATTTATTATTATTATTTTGCAAGCAAGTGAGCCTAAGAACGAGAGAGAACAAGAAACCCAAGAACATAGCGCACCAGGAAATAATTATGGGAAAAATGTTGGAACTTTTCGCATAATTTTGCTACAGAATGTGTTGGTTGCAGAATAGGATTCAAATGGATATCTGGAGGCGTTTTTGAAGCAAGGTCTGTCAAGATATGATTTTACATTGGCAAGTTTTGCAATTTTGGGGCAAAATTAAAGTATTCGCCCGGCTGACAAAAATTTCTTTGCAAGCGTTTTGGGGAGCCAACTTGGAAAAAACATTTTGTCTGTTTGAATGTTGTGTTAATACACCCACTTCTCTGCCAAAATGTTTTCGTTTTTTATTCCCACATTAGACTGCTTGACTCCTACGAACTTTACCTTCAATTTAGTGAACGTTTATAAATTTAACCTTGATTTTAACAAAACACAATATCATTTGTAAGAACATTTGTATCGAGGCGAATAGCGCGTAACTTACGTCTGTCAGCAGCCAATACACAAGCATGATGGCAACTTCCTTTGGCCCGCTTACCATCTGTGTCCTGCCAGAATGACGTCACGTTAGTGAATCCCTCCTCGCTTGATTTTCACTGGATGAGTCGCAATACCAAATTCATCTTCCCTTTGGTTTGTAAGATGGGGATCGTTAGTGGCATTGAGGAGTTCTTATTTGATGACTTAAGCGAATTGGTGGCGTAAATCACCTAACGTGTAATATGATCTAAACAGCAAGGATGTGCCACGAAATTTTAATTGACCATGCTTTACAAGGATTTTTAAATCATGAAATCACTTCATGCGCAGCGCCTCTACCGGAACTATTTTTATACATCTTTATGTAACAGTGAATTTCCGTAATAGGTCCGGTTACACACTGTAGATATGAAGTACTAAATTATAAGTTAAACATATTAGAATAGAAAACTCGTAACTTCTTATACGTTATGTCTAAATTCTTAATAGAAACACTGCGAGACGTCGAAAATGATTTTACGAAAAAGTAAACAGGACAGAGCTGGAAACGCTGATAAGGATTCAGCCTTTTAGAATGCATAATGCCTTAGGCAAGTTCCCCCAGGCCACAGAAGAGCCCCATGTCGTAAGTCGCCCTTTCCCCCAAGACAAAGGACATCTAATTAATTAACGTAAAAAAATAGCTACGGACGACAAGATCCAGAAATATAATATTTAAATTAATGCGATCAATAGATGTCTTTCTTTTTAAACTCAACTAAAGTAGTGTCATTAGTGCATCTAAAACAATGCATGGTCACTCAAAAATGAGATTGAAATTAAAGAATCTTGTTAAAAAACTAACTGTCTTACATAGCCACCATACACGACTCAATAGATATCCCTTTTTAGCACCCCCGCATCCACCATATCTCGAAATGCTTGTCTCACAGCTTCGCACAACAAGTTTCCGGCCGGCATTTCCTTTAAGAGGTTTCTTACTTCCTCTGTCTCTAACCACTTTTCCGTTTTCGAATGCTTTCGGGTATCACTCAACTCGCCTGGGTCTGTCGAAACTCGTTGGCTTTCCATGAGCTCTCCTTCCTCCCCATCTTCGGGTTCTTTCTTTATTTTCACGTCACTTGACAAATAAGCCACCTCCATCTTCTCCTCTTCATTCTTCTCTTCTTTAAACATATCATCTCGTCCTGCTAGCGACGAATTCGGCAAATAATGCACTGACTCAAGCAAACAAGCTTGCGATCGAGCTACTTTGCCTAAAAGTACTAGCAAGACCATTATGTCTTCCACAAGAGGAGGAAAAGCTGTCGCAATACGAACCAACGCTGGCAAAGCGGGTACGAATAAATCAGATCGCCCGCTGCTAGGCAATACTGAAACGAAAAGCAGGACTTCCATTACTATAGCATACCCACCATTCTACGCCTTATTACTTCCTTATAGAGTCTTTACCAAATTCGCCATCTAACGGCAAGAATGGGCGAAATCCACCATTTTAGATACGTTTTCTACAAGGCGCGTAAAGTAAACAAACCAAAACAACAACAACAGACAAGTGCCGGTCATTGTCTTTTACACTGTTTTCTTATTTCAGATTCTGAAGAATTTTGTTTAGTTTAAGTAGCAAAATTTCTTGCTACTTAAACTTGTCTGTTGTTTTGGTTTGTTTACTTTACGCGCCTTGTAGAAAACGTACCTAAAATGGTGGATTTCGCCCATTCTTGCCGCTAGAGAGCGAATTTGGTAAAGACTATTATAGAATCACAAAGTACATTCCAGTCCTAATAACGAAGCAAAAAGAAAACAAAACCTACCGCTTAAAAGGGTGTAGAGCACGTTGATGGCCAGTCTAGCCACGCCCATGCACTTGGGTAACGCATACTGTAGCGATAAATGTGAAACGAGATCGACCGCAAATAACTGCTTTTCCAGTTCGGGTTGGGCTAGCAATTCTGGCAGAAAGTCTAGGCAAATGTGCATCGAGGGCACTCCTCGGACGGTTACTGGCAGCAAACTCGACGGATAGCCTTGAAAGTGCACTAATTTGGCCAGATTGGGATCAGCAATGTACAGCTGGTGCAAAAATGAGCAAATCACGCTCTGAATCTCTTTTAAATTCGACAGTTGCGAAGGAAATATCTACGTCAACATTAACAAATCAATAAAGAGTTTTTTTGCTTTTTTAACAATTACCGCGTCTTCCTTGGTAGGAATGCAAATTTCGAGGACTAATTGGACAACTGCACTTTCTTGGGTAGCAACCAAAGCAGCTCGTAACTCTTCTCGGTCAGTATCTGATGCTATATTCGTATTCTGGCAGGGTAATCCGACGGTTCCTGGTAAGCAAGGTCTTTCCAGTAAATGTCGAGCTAAATACGCCCTTGAGGCTGCCATTAACGCTTTTAGCATGTGCAGAACGATATGCAAAACTGGGGCGCACCTAAATTTAACGTTAGAGTTAATCAAAAATAGTTAATAGGTACCAATTTATTACCTGAATACATTTGTATCGCAACGTAATACATGGAGCGGGTCAACTAAAATATCCTCTTGACTTAGTAAGTGAGGGACGACTTTGAAGTTGTTGAAACAATTCGGTCTTAGAGCGTTTACCGTCATGACCCATAAATTACGAGGTAAAATCCGGTTTAACCGCAGCCAGACTCGCTTGTAAAGTTCTACAATAGATTTCTTTTAGAGTTTGATTTTCGGAATTTACCATTAATAACAAAACGGAATTAAGGTACTGTTTTTTACTCGATTTCTTTACGTTCTCTATTTTAAGAAAAGTAATGGAAATAATTACCTTGAACTTGTCTGGGCACTTTGTCGTCCAAAATGCAACGGATATGCTTGACGAACACTTCCACCAGCGCCCAAAGTTGCTTTTGGGGCAAAACAAGTAAACGCCGGAACAAAAGCATGGCTGGCATTGGAAACTCGGCTACTTCTTGAAGCGCTAAAAAAAATATTTAAAAAATATTAGGATTCACTTCAATGTTCTTCTGGTTGTTTTTTGTTGCTTTGGAGAGCCTTTTTCACCTTTGGCTAAAGATACTTGATCGCAAGTCAAACTTGGCGACGGTAAACTGACAACGTCACAAACATGGGCTTCTTCGTACAGCCAATCTTCTACCAAACACAACTGCGGTAAATGCGTCGTGAGGAACCTCAACAAAGGTGAAAATAACCCTAGAAAAGATCAAGATGGAGAAAATTTTACCCAAACTAACTTAACTAAAGAAATAATGAAAGGAATGAGTTTATTCAAACAAACCAGCGTATAATTGTTGATTTTTCTCGGCTTGCCCCAGTAAGTACCGGATCGGTAATTGGTTGAGTAACTGTGCCGGGTAGACTTTCACATTGATACCGGAAATCAAGTACGTCTTCCAGTTGGCAAGTCGTATATCTTCGTAGAGCATCAAATAGTACAAAAGGAGCAATTGAGCAGTAATGGAGGAATCGTTGGATGCTTTATTTGCCGACGAGTTCCATGTGTTTTGGAAAACTGCTCGAATTTCACGCTCTGATATGGGTTCATTGGTGTGCTCGCTTACAATAGTATGTAATCCTCCTTTGGGAGTCAAGGATAGCATCGAATTTACATAAGCGTCGACCAAGGATGGAAGGAGAGGATGTAACGGCGGCCTCGATTCGCAAATTTGCCTTAAAAAAGCGATTAATATTGTTTTCAAACTTAAACATTTCAAGCGTTTTACTTGTATATCCACGCTTTAATCGGAACCTTGTGTTTGGTAAAGGCTCGGCTTTTGAGCAACTGGTAAATGCAATGTACCGGCAGATAGCCAGACATGTCTGCGTTGAGGCCAATAGTAACAGGAACTTTAACAGCTAACGAAGCTACAACCTAATATTTGCGCAAGTATGGAATTAATTTAATTTTTTTTTCTTTTTTTATTAGAAAGCTTTACCTGTTCAGTGAATATGTCTTGCGTGAAAACTTGCTTCATACGAGCAACACTATGGGGCCTGATGGGGAGTTTCATGCCTAGTGTGGAGCTGACCAGATCGCAAACAGCGCTTAATTGATTACTGTGGAAGTGAAGGGCGAGTAAAAGCAAGAGCTCCCCGCAGGAAGTACTTGTTGAACTAACACCACCAGCACTGAAAAGACATTAAGAGAAGTGGAGGAAAAAAAGATTAAATAATGTTACAGCAACTCGAAGCTTTTTCTGTCTTAACCATTTAAACTACAACTGCTTTTAACACATTGCAGCTTAAAAAATGGTTTTTACGAGAATTTTGGAGACAAAAATGCTACCTTTGCAGAAAAGCTTCTTCTTTGATAAGCCAGCGAATCCAATGAATACTCCTTTGCTCTTGATCTGTGGAGGCTAGTAGAGAAGGACACGCTAAAAGCATGCACAAACTCAAGCCAATCAGTCTACAGCCAGCTATGGTCAACGAAGGCCTGCTGGTGATTAGCTGGAGCAACAAATGTCCCTCTTCGTCAAAAAATCTGAAGCAAATTCAAAGCAGAAAAGTGAAAAAATTGAACGAAATTTCTCCAAAAGAAACTTTTTTTTTTACTTCAGATTAGCGATTCCTTTCAAGGCGCAATATAAGCGGAGTAAAGCAGCTGCTTCTACTGCTTCTTGGTCTGGTAAAGGCGCTTCAGAACTGCATCGAACCAGCATTTGAAGCCTGACGAGCAATTCCTCCCGTAACTTATGCAGCCCAGAGCCAGTATCATGTTTCTGGAAAACGCCAGTAATAAAAGAAAGAGGTCAGTTGATGAACGAAACGTTTTTTCCTGATTTATAACATTTAAAAAAAAACCTAGTGAAAAGATTTCGAGAAATTTGCGAGGAATTTAGAAACCTCGAGATACCTTGAGAAATTTCGAAAAAATGTGAAAAATTCTGAAAAAGTTTTAAAAAATTGTCTGGAAAACCTCACTTTCTGGACATTTTTTATATATCCTGAAAACCAATTCTTGACATTGGTATCTGATCCCAATAAAAGTCCGCTTACGAACGGAACCAGATCTCCCTCTTCAACCTGGTTTTGACTTTTATCCAAAGTGATGAAAATAGTTAACGCAGATAATTTGCATTGTTCAACACATAAGGCCCGTATGGTAGAAACTTGAGTTGGACTCATTCGTGCCAACATCCTTAGAGCTTCCATCCGAACTCGGCAATCCAACGAATCGCCTTCACATTGCTCTCCATTGGCAATTAAATATGAACAAACTAAAGAAAAAAAATACAAAATCAAAACTTGAACTAAAATAACCTTTAAAAATGCACGCTAAAGTTAACAAGATAAAATTAACAAATAATAATTAAGTACTGCATAAGAAGTTTAAAGGAGAACATCACACCTTCTGTGAAGGTGTCTGGCATGTTAGCTACAATTCGGCAGATAAGCCAAGGTCCGCAGGAAACTCGGAGCAAAGCTTCAGCCACTTCTGCTATAGAAAGTAAACCTGGCAATTCCGCCAGTACGACGCACAAGGCGTCGCAAACTTCCTCCAAGTAAACGGACTGGTCCAACAAGTCGCTGACTTTGAGTGTAAACTCCGCATGGGCTATTTTGGCGTCTCGGACTTGTGCCATGAGGAATAGGAGTTCCGATAGCAACAAACGTAGTCGCCTTGTGGCGTCGCTTCTTTCGAATTCCAAGGCGATTCCTTGGGGTAAGGATTGGATTAGGATGGAATCCTCCGCTTGGCTGCCACTTTTCTGGCGGAGTTGTTGCTCTTTACGGACGTCTACTTCCAACGCGTGGAAATCGATTGAAAGAAGACCTACGATGCTGTTGACCAATTCGATTCCTGAAAGAATCTTGAAAACGCTTTTCCGAGCCAATCCACATTGACGAGAGAGGTCCAAAGGAGTGATTAGACTCATTCGCACAAGGCAAGGCAAAATAGGACGGATTTTGGGCAAAGGAAACTGCGACAAAGCTTCCATGTCGACGTTTTGCATAGCGCGAAACACGTCCGGATGCACAGGATTCATGACGAGTGCTTAATTTTCCTATCCTTACTTACCTTTCCAAATCACCTGTAAGTACACAAGAAAATAATATTTAGTACCTTTACAGTACTTTTAAACTCATAGAAACACAACAACAAAACGAGCCGTGCCAAACAGATTTTGTTTTTGTTTTCGGTTTCCATTTCCTCCTTGCTCTTATAGTATACGTAATTGTTGGAAAATTGAAAATAGTATAGTAGTTTTATATTTATCATTTCAAAAACACACTTTTTTCTTTAGACAATTAGAAATCTCACTTAAAAACATTAATCGCTTACGATAAATTCCCAAGTTCTTGTCAGACACAAGTTGTTTTGCTTTTCTTATTTAATTCCACTGTGCTTTTACTATCGGCACCCTTTCGCGGGTTCTGCTGCAGAACGCCTCTACGCGTTCTAATTTAGCTGCAGGGAGTTCCGAAGCCGCTGCTGAGTTGTCGAAACAAGAGCTATGGTATGGTGGATATGATTACGCTGTCGTGCTTGATGACCTGCTCGATCGAAACTAAAATGTTCCCCGTTTTTTAAAACAGTATTTCTATTCCATTAACAAAAGTAATTTTTTTACATAGGTATGTTTTTATTACTTGTTATAATTACGCTACTGACTTTTTCTTCGCGCCGCGACTTGCGGGCTCCGCTGAACGGCATGCAGGGAGCGTTACCCGCATAGTAGGAACCGCCTCGTGCGGTCCCATTACCAGGGGATGGGCTCTCGACATAGAGTAGGATAGAGAGGACATGTCTGTACAAAGGCCTGTCATAAGAAAATAGAAGGAAAAGGAGGTTCCCAACTGGAGTGGAAGAAAGAGTTGATTGGTTAGAAGATATGAATCGATATAGTTGCCCAAAATGTATCGATCATACTGTGGTTGAAGGCTCAATAACAATATCTTTTCAAATAATATCAATACAATAATATCAATATATAGGGAGCAAAAGAATCGATATATTCCTTCTAGCTATCGATTTACGTTTAAGCTCATTTTCATAGTTCCCGCTATAAGGAAGGTGGAGTGAAACAGGTCGGGACAACCCTCACATCCCAAGGGATTAGCCAGAAGGCTCAAAAAGTTGTGACAGAAGGCACATAAGAAAAGGGCCAGACCTCCTCTCTATCTTACTCTATGCCCAAATTCAATCATATTTGAATGGTCCAAGTCAGACCAAATCAGACCAAACCACGCCCCCAGTCGGTGCTTTTCTTGATTTTGACTTGTGATTAGCTATGCAAGTAGCATAGCTCATTCTATCGTTCTGAAGGCCAGAAGCGTGCCACCTCCCACTGGGTAGTTATGGCACAGCAAGCTTCCCATAAGCGCAGTGCATTTCGTGGGTGATTTCGTGGGGAGTTGGATAAGGCTATTTTGCTAGCGGCCGGAGGAGCAACTTAAATTAGCACGTCCGCCAAGCCAAATGAGCTCGGAGGGACATTTTGCCTGCCCTTTCTTCCTATATGTTGGGTATGTCGGTATCAGGGTTGACAGCGGTAATTTTATTTTTTTACCGCTATCCGGTAACGGTAAAAGAGATTTTCGATTACCGTACCGCGGTAGGTATTTACCGCGATACTTTTAGTTTGTTGTGGTAGCGGTAATCGGTAGCGGTAAAAAAATAATAATAAATGCAAATTGTATGACTGTCTTTGAATAAAGAAAAAGCCGGAGAATTTCTGCTTGGGCTTTTTTGGGTTCGATGCTTGAATTTGGGCTTCAGAGCATGGAATGTT
>JAGJRO010000572.1:0-22350 GCA_022832285.1 Lepidurus apus apus
GCAGCCATCTATTGACAAGAAGCTTCCGTTCCTGTTCACGCCTTCGGACATCCACTTGCCCAGCTTATTCGACAGTTAGACCTGTCGTCTTGTTTGGTAAAGATTCAAGTTTGAAATTTGTGACATGTTAGCTTTTCGGAAATTTTCAAATAAATAGCGTACACTTACCACAAACTACTCCCAGAAATTTTCAAAAAATTAGTATATACTTACCACAAGTAAATTTCGTTGGCACATTGCCCAAACCAATCAAGCTTCCACAAAATGAAACTAGCAGCATTAGAAGCACCCATAGTTTCATTGTGACCGTTAGTTAGATTGCCACTGTGCATTTTCTTGAACGTTCGTTCCTTTATATGCAACGACAGCCTACTTAGGTTGTATATACTTTAATGAAGTAACCGGGGCGCTGATTATAGTGTATATTATTTAAGTTTAAAGTTGGGGTGAGACTCGGTTGTTCAGCTGTAATGTGTTGTGCCGAGGACTGCTGCGATGTTTGTTTTGTCTAAACATCCGTTGGTTAAAGGTTCTGCTATTTCGGCCAAGTTTGTGATTCCAAGGGATATTTAGTAGCTTCTTTCGGTTTACGATAATCAGATCACTGCAGTAAAAGCTCAGAGTGACGCAACTGCTGTAGATTTCGAATTAAATATTTCAAATAGGAACTCACAGCCAGCGAGTTAATGGAATAAAACCTATCCATTTTCATTAACATCCTTCCGTTGACCTTACCTTTCACTTGATAAATTTTTAACTAGCCATGAAACCTTGAAGAATGTACATAAATCATTGTAGCAGTTGGAAGTAGTGACTCTTTTTCAAATTAAAGGTCTGTATTTTGCCTACACGCCAACAGATGTTGCGTAACGTACTTTATATTCACAAATCATTAAAAAATCGGTAATTTTACAATTACAGTCGTGTTCGATTTTTATGTCCTAATAATCGTAAGATTTCAATACAGTTGCAGAATATCGAGTACATTTTACTACAGAAGTTGTCAAAAGTAACATCAAATGATTGTGGAATACCTACACACAATCTTACAATGTAGCAGTAGTAGTGCTTTCGGTGAGTTTACTCTTTCTGCCAAGAGGGTTAACGGTTTTAGCCCTTCCCAAGGTATTTGAAAGTTAACTCTACGGAGAACGCTAGGAGCGCTGCTGTCAATCCGATTCCCAGAACCGCGTAGGCGGATTGGAGTTGAGTCAGCGTCAATACAACAGTACTGGGAACATCTTTGACGGGTATCTTACAGTAGTCTTGGAAATGTGGTAGTCCTCCGCTACTGTGCCTCATTACATAGTCTGCAATGCCATAGTCCACGATTTGCGATAACCTGATAAATTATAAAAAATACATATGTACCAATCCTTTTGAAGTTTGAAAGAAGGTTAAGGTCTTAAAGCCTACTTCGAGTTGATAGCAGGTAAGTATGGACTATTCTTTTGTAGAAGGTAATGGGAGAACGGGAAGTGAGTCGATTGCTTAGCCAGCGTTACGCTGCATTTGCGGGTCTTTTGGAACAACAAGTTTCCGTAGTAGGTTCCCGTGTAGGCATTCTATATGCAAAAGCATTCCATCTAAAATGTGTTAAAAGAGTCTAAAGGGAAGTTTGTGTACAACTTACGAGCGCGAAGGCGTACTTGCCTGAGGTTACTTTATTAGTAGCGTCGTCAAAGCTTGTTGCTAGATGTTTCTGTGGATTGCTGCGAATACGATCGCCAATCACTTTGTAAGATCCTGAAGTCGCATTCTTGGGGGAAAAGTATTTAATAGTTTAAGTACTGGGTACATCAACGGGTGCTTCCAAAATAAAAGGAATCGGTAATTGCTAAACTAACCAAGTAATCCGACAAATAACCGTTTCCTGACATGATGGTGAAGTCCACTTGCTTGGTGTTGACCAGTTCGTCGATAGAGTTTACCACTGACGACAACTGAGGTACCGTTAGGAAGGATGTGAGTTGGGAATTGTAAGTGTAGACGAAAATGACGGTAGCCAATCCCCATGCTCCTGCTATGAGTCGTACTTTATGGTTTCTACCAGGACAATCCTTTCCTATTACAGTGAATACAACGATAGGGGTTAACTTTCGAATCTTACTGTATCAACCTTGACACACTAACACGCCATAGGTAAAGGTAAACGTTTCAAGCACCAGTTGCATAACGGGCGGATTCTTGCCACGTACCATGACTACCACTACTATTCCGATAGTCACCAGTACAATGGTAAAGAAGAGCCACAACCACACCTACAAAATAACAGAATATTTCTGAATATTTCATGACCTTTTTTTAAGGCTCCGTATATATCTTAGCTCAACAATAACAACCATCAGTGCCATCTGGGACTGTTTCGCATCAATAAGCTGAGGTATAGGGGAGCCTTAGTTTGAGAGAGTTAGGGAGTTTACTTGAGGTTCGAAAGGCCAAGTACTGGCCAGCAAACTATGGATTTCTGTCGGATAAGGTACTAACAATGTGAAAGGAGCGCCAAACATAAACAAGGAGTATTCGACCGCCGCAAAGCGTTCGGTGTCCAGTTGAAATGGTTGCATACTGAAATCGATTTCCTATAAATAAACCAAAATTTCATACTAAGTGAACTTGATTAAAAACTGTAATTTTAAACTGAATTTAGGAGGGTCAGGAGCTGTTTTCATTGTGTGTCATTTAATCCATGGAGCTGTTCCAATTAATTTTTATATCAAAAATTGTATTATATAAGCACGTACCTTCCTAACAAGCATTCCCATAATTCCGTTCCAAGTACCGTTAATTAAACCCGCCGTTTCAAAAGCTGGTTTGACGGTATAACTTTAATCGCATACAGTATTTCAATTAAAGTATTTCAAACAATATATTAGTGTTGTTCGTATTAATAAGTAGGTACGTACTTGAAGCCAAGGCTCTTCTTAAGTACGTCCATGACAGCTACACATTCCCCCCGAATCTGGGTAATTTCCGTGCCTTCCTTGTTAAAGGTTAAGAAAGTGGAAGGTCTCGCCTCGCGTGCAGCGGAGGTCAAAGTTTTTCCTTTGATGTATTCTTTGCTTGTGGGTACCGCGAACTTTCTGTCATTCAAATCCACGAAGATTTGCACGTTTCTGTAATCGCGGTTCGCTATTCCCCGCCAAAACAACTAACCGTTGAAAGTTTGAATTTAAAAAAGCGCGCTAAAATCGTTCAAACAAAAGTTGTACTTCTCTTTGGAGTACCGGCAGGGCTAAGACGTCAGTTTGGTAGTACTGTAGTACGAAATCGAGTACACTGTTAGTGTTCCATTCCGCTAATCTCGCCAGAGATTGTAACCTTGTCTTGCAACTCGTAGTGTGATTCGTTCCACGCCAGAGTTTGAACTTGGGAAAAGTATTGCCTAGTATCACATCTCGAAGTACCAGTGCTTGAGGAACACTCAATGTGTTGGCCAATTCTGCTCTTATATTCGTATCTAAATTGATACGTAATTGCGTTTTAATTTACAGTCTGAAATCTGCTTTGAAATACGTTACTGTCATAATTAAGTATTTTTTCTTAATTAATTTGTAATTCAACGAATATCTTAAATTAAAAGCATCTAGAAAAAATTGAAAAAAATTGTTCAACATACCGCAAGTAAATTTATCTGGTACCACTTTCTTACAGTTCAAACCCGTCAAATTTCCACAGAAACTAAACAGCAATGGAATCAGCCATGGTTTCATGTTGACCAAAAAACGGGTTCGAACTGGGCTTTCTTTCTCAGTTTTTTTGCCTTTTATAGAAAGGCAGACATACACAAGTTTAGAATGTCCGGACTTTTAGCACGCTTCTTAGACTTGAAGCTATGGACTCTTTTAGTTATTTACTTGTTGAAGTGAAAAGTTGATATAGGGCTCTTTTTTTACTTCCTAAGAACCTTGCGGGTAAAGAAACTCAAAAAAAAAAGTTTAGGAATCTTAAAAAAGGTCGTTTTTTGTGGCGTTTTGGTCTAAATGTCAACCAAGTTTGTTATTCTCAGCCTATTAGAGTTGTATGAAGGTTCTTGTAACAGTTCTTGTTCTTGGAAAGCTTAAGATAAATAAAATGTAGATTAAAAGGTACGTTAACTCCTTAGTGTGAAGAAATAAATGCTAACAAACCCTAACGGTTTCCAACCCCCGTTTCCATTTCAAAATCCTAATTCAAGGTTTCGACGCGAGATGGCGTTAGATTAGAGGCGCGAGAAGGTCATTAGATTCTTAGCTTCTGTTTGTAAACAAACCAAGTCGAACAAAACCTATTTACGCTAGTAACTAACAAAATAAGCTCCAAAAAAGTAAGTAACATATAGTATCTTTTGGTTCCTTAACTTACTTTAATATAAGATGTAATCAGATCATGTTAAAATGCAATTTAAACGCTTATATAAGTTAAATTGCATTTAAAACGATGAACAGAATTCAAGAGTGAAGAGGCAATTTTTTTACTATTAATATAATGTATTATAATAATGACAACAATAATCCAATTGTGGTAGTTTATTGTAATATAAATGCGTTGTTTTACACGTAGTGTCATAGTAATAGAGTCTATTTTGTAATTCAAGCACAGGGAAAGTTCCATAGCTCATATTTCATGCTAACAAGACACCCGATACCTTTTGCCCAGCGCTCAACAATGAAACTACAGTTCTCCTAAAGAATGTTCTCAAAAGGCCAGGCCAATTAAACGTTTTTCTCAGTCTGATTCACAAGCTTTGACTTCAAACACGTTCATTTCTGCTCCCTACTTCTTTCAAAATTGACTGTTGAGTTATTGTACCTATTCATTCTTGTACAACAATGAAAGCGTTGGGGAACCAACGGAAAACAGGTTTGAACCTTAACAAAATCACTAAGAACAACTTTTTTTAAAAAAAAAGTGGGAAGTAGATTTTTCTAAAAAAGTATTGTTGGGGACATTTTTCAACAATTTAGGTTGGCAAAACGCTGCAAGGGAACGGCATCGCGTGCAAACATTGAGGGAAGCATTCCAAACGCTCCAATCAGCGCTCCCGGCTGTACCTTACGATACCAAACTCTCCAAATTGGATGTTTTATTGCTGGCTTCTGCGTACATCAGACATTTGAGCCAATTGTTGTCGCCGGCGCTTAAGGAGCGAGAGTTTTCGCCGTTTGATCACTTCCAATCACGTCCTGTGGTGTATTGTGGATCAACTCGACCAAAGAGGCATTCCGAGGGCGTTACGTCACAACCTTCTTCCCAATTTCACCCAATTAAGGTGATTTTACATGTTTCTCGTTGTTACTGTAGTTATTTATCGGTATTATTCTGTATAATTTCCCTAGAAGTGGCCATTGAGAGCTCGATTGTACTCGGAAAGTTGCTTTTCGGTTCAAAGTCACGTGCAGGTACGTCAACGATGTGATGTATGTACTTTAAAGATGTTAAAGATGATACTGCGGTTTATAGTGCGATGTCAATAGTGAATTCTGGACTAAGGAAGACTTTAATGTCGTCTCCGAGGCAGTTGGAAGGTTTGGAGACGCCGTCGAACCAGAATCCATTGAATCAAGGCTCGAATGCGCATTTAAGTGCTAATTTACTTAACGCTTCAGAGAAAAATGAAGCTGTGTTGGCCAAAACGCTGTTTGACCATACCGTCCACCAATGTTGTGTTGCTATGCAGAAAGAAGGTCATGAAAAGCGATTGGCTGCGTTGAAAAATGAGTGTGAGAACTTGCAGTTAACGAATTGGATGTATGAGCCGTTGGATCGTCAGATTTCTAACTAAAATTGCATTTAAATTGCTTCATTCCTTCTTGAGATGGAGATAAACGGTAATTAAATATGGGCGGATGATCAAAGAAGAAAATTACAGTCTTTTTATTAAGAAACATAACACTTACTTTCTTTTTAGCGCATAGAAAAGCTTCCTATCCATCTAGTCCAAATGAAAGTGCACTCGTCCAATCAGAGAGCGAGTTCGCCACAGTTAGCCCTTTCCCAACGCTTCAGCTAATGGTTACCTTTAGCGCGCCCAATTTTAGCGCTCCTTGGGCTGAAGCCCAAGCACTTCAGCTTCAGCTTGATGGAGCGCTAAAGGTAACCATGCACTCATGCGGTGGGGGAAGGTTTCCGTTGGATACGCTTACTGTAGTTCCCGTAATAACCACAGCAGCGCTATTTTCATTTCGAATTTTTTACATCTTTCTAACTCGACTGGTCTTACTCTTGCTATCTCCTACGATGATAATACAAAACATTTACGGCACCACCCACCACGTGAGAAGCGGTTAACATGCCGCTTTGAATATTATGCATCGTTTAACGCAAAACTGGCGTCTTGTATATAAACCGTATTTCTATTCTAATCACATTAGCCTCCTAAATTATCCCACCAAATTCTCCTCTTCAATTGCAAAGGGACCGATCGCCAAAAATGAAAATCCACAGTCAATCAACAATGAAAACTCCAGTTCCAGTTTTACAAAACCCAAATTCCTCAAGTAAAAATAACTTCCCAAACTGAAAAACTCTAAAATATAAGAAATCTTTAGTCTCTTACTTATGATTTATATTTATAATTTATCATTCTAGGAAATCCAAGGAGAAATCGTTTCAAAATAGCAAAACAGTGATGCACATGGACGCCATTTCAGCTTGTTTCTCTTCTACTTTCGAAGATACAACCGATACAACCATTAAAGTGACCTTAGAGTCTTCTGTTACTAAATTATAACGCGATATTATGTCTCTTTAACCCAGGAATCAACGACTGAGAGCCAAACCAGCGATGCAAACTCAAATCAGCCCGAAATCAAGCGAAACATTTGTGGGATTCAAATGTTGCCTCGCAATTTACACGCAAGTGTCTTTGGCAAGCAAAACGCTGAATCGTTGGATCTTGAGTTAGTAGAAAAGATCGAAAAGCACCTCAAGACGCATAAACTGTGGGGCCAACCCACTTATAACCTCCCCGAAGTTGAACTAAACCCGCCTCCTTTACTTGGCGCGAATATCGCTGAGCATTTCGCGATTATTGGCGAGCAACAAAGCAAACCGTACCGGGAACTCCTCGAGAATTTCGTTAACTCGCAACTTCCTGCCATGCCTACTAATTGGAATTTCTCTGTAAGCTTATTAACCAGGTTTTTAACTAATATATACTTAATATTTAACTAAAAAACGTGTTAAATTTAGCCTGGATGGACTCGTTATTCGCCAGATGGAAGTTTTGAAACTGTAAATTGTCCCCTGGAAGATGTTTTCGTATTTGACGTCGAAGTTTGTATGAAAGAAGGGCCTTTGCCAACAATGGCGACTGCAGTATCTCCCAACGCTTGGTATAATTAATTCAAAATAATATAATTATACAACGTTTAAATCAAAAGATTCGTTCAAAGATTCAAACGGTTTAATGAAGGAGTTCATTTAGTTAATTCCTGAATTTATTTTCATCATTAGGTATTCGTGGAGCAGCCCACAGTTGACAGAAATCACTTCAAAGCACTATAAGAACAGTACTGATGATTTGTTACCCTTGGAATCATCGAATTCGACGACTCCTAGGCTCGCTATAGGTCATAATGTGAGCTTCGACAGATCGAAAGTTCGCGAACAGTATTTGATCCAGGTTAAACCTCCGTATTATGGCTCCCAAGCTCAGTTTATTGATATTTTCGTTGTTTTAGGGTTCGAAAGTCAGGTTTTGGGATACCATGTCCCTGCATATCGCAATCAGCGGGCTCACAAGCTACCAGCGGAACATGCTTATGGCGGGAAAAGCGAATGGAGGGTTCGTTGTGGGCAAAAACGGCAATGAAATCTTGGATTGGCAGCAGATCAGCTCCTTTAACGGTTTAAAAGACGTCTATCAAGTAAAAATCCAACTAAAAATTTCTCTGAATTATTCTAAAAAAAATTGTCGTTTTTTTTGTAGCTATAATATGTATGTTCCGAATTCTTGTTTAATTCCTAGTTGTATTGCGGAGGATTACCATTGGAAAAAGAGGCGCGGAATTACTTCATCACTGGAACGCTTGGCGAAATCCGCACAGAATTCCAAGATTTGATGACATATTGTGCCAAAGACACTTTGGCAACGTACCAAATACTCTGTGCCATGATGGGTGATTTCTTTGAAAGGTTTTCGTTATATTTTAATTGAAAATCGTCATGAAACTGTATTGAATTTTCTTTAAAAACAAAATTTTTGGAAGATTCCCGCATCCAGTTACCTTTGCGGGGATGCTGGAGATGGGAACAGCCTATTTACCCGTCAATTCTAATTGGGAAAGATACCTTAACGATTCCGAAGATACCTATAACGATGTGGAGAAGGAATTAACGCATTGTTTAGTGCAACAAGCAAATGAAGCTTGTACCCAGTACCATAACGAAAAGTAATGACGTAATCATTCGCAATAACCCTAATTTAACTAAAAACACATTTAAAAACACAAACATTATACTTTGTCGGTTTAAGGAGAGCTTCGAAATTGTATATTAATTAATTTTTCTTCTTTCTTCTTTTCGCGTAGATTTCGGGACGATCCTTGGTTATGGGACTTGGATTGGTCGGTCCAAGAGTTGAAGATGAAGAAAGTTGCCTCGAAAGCAAAACCCAAAGAGCCAAAGTCTCTAATTTTATCTACCGAAGATGACTTCGAAGCCGATTCTGCTAATTTGGCGCAAAGATTTGAAACTTTGCTTGAAACGCGGACGAATCTTTATAAGAAGAAACCATTTTTACCAGGTTACCCTGCTTGGTACAGAACCGCTTGTGAAAAGGTGACCACAACGGAAAAATGGAAAAATGTCTTAATTTTATGGAATTTTTATGGATTTTATGGAATTTTTAGGAAGCTAGCCTTGAAGAAGGATCGTTTGGATCAGAGAAAATCAGCACTTCGATGCAAATTGTGCCGAAATTGCTTCGTTTGACTTGGGATGGATACCCCTTGCATTACACGAGGGAACTTGGCTGGGGATATCTAGTCCCTGGAAGACCTTTAGCATTTGCTAAAGAAGATTCTACTGGCTCATTTCCGATCATGTAAAAAAAACATTTTTTTTTTTGCGGCGAGTAGTGCTAGTTTTAAATCTTGTTTTTTTTAGAGAAGCAATGAGGTTATTTCCTCCAAGGGAAAAAATAACACCCAGCGGAAGTATGACGAAAGGGTTAATTAGCCCTGAAGAAGCTATGCATAATTTACGGATTATGACGAGCGATACGGCCGATATGAATAGTTTGAATCGAACTTGGGCTGCCATGAGAAGCGACGCGTAAGTATTTGGTTCGTTTTGGCGTTGATTAAATTAATTTTGCGAATTTCTTGTGATTGTTTATGATTTTAGGGGAAATGTTGACGCCGAAAAGAAAACGAAGAAAAAACACGAAATGACGTCAGACAAACCTTCCTGGCATGAAGGAATCGGACCCTATGATGTAGGCATTATGGGAGCGTGGTTCTTTCGCCTCCCTCACAAGGTTAGATTTTTTATTTTAATTTAAATTTCATTTTATTTTTTAATTAATTTTTTCCACTTTTTATTTATTTTTTATGCTTTTTCTTTTCGTTATTTTTTTCTTTTCGTTTTTATTTTTAATGCTTTTTCTTTCTATTTTTTTACATTTTTTTATTATTTTGATTTGTCACCATGTTGTGTTATGTCTCCTTATGTCGTGTTATGTCGTCTTATGTCGTGTCATATCGTGTTATGTTATGTTTATGTTGGATTTCATTTTACGTTGTTTCTCGTTTGGAATATAGGGAGGCGTGCAGTATAATGTGGGGAACCCTTTAGCGAAGGATTACCAGAGTAAGATCGAAGACGGTACGTTGAGTAGTTCGTCCGGTCCCATTGCCAACTACATCTTGAAGTTGAGCAAAATGCTGTCGTATTGGCGAAACGCCCGGGATCGTATTTTTTCGCAAATGACGATTTGGCTCCACCCTAATGAGCTTCCTGCAAATGTTACTCAGAGTCCTGCTTTTAATTCGCATGAAAAGTACGGCGCCCTTATCCCTCAAGTAAGTTCTTCCAAGAGAGATATTGGGGTTTATAGGGACAACTTGGTCGGTTTAGGTGGTTATTGCTGGTACTTTAACGAGGAGGGCAGTAGAGGCTACGTGGATGACGGCTTCTAATGCTTACGCGGATCGGTTGGGATCCGAGTTGAAAGCGATGATCCAAGCCCCTCCCGGCTATCACTTCATAGGAGCCGATGTGGATTCTCAGGAGTTGTGGATTGCTGCCGTCATTGGAGACGCCCATTTTGCGGGACAGCATGGATCAACTGCTTTTGGATGGATGACCTTACAGGTAAAACAAAAGCTCAACAGTCAAGTGGCATTTTTTCAGTTTTAACAATGAAGTATCAATTTAGGGTTCAATTAGTCATGTTAATTATTGTTTCTTACAGGGCAAGAAAAGCGCAGGGACAGATATGCACAGCAGAACCGCTTCGACGGTTGATATTAGTCGAGATCAAGCCAAAGTTCTCAATTATGGTCGGATCTACGGTGCTGGCGAAAAGTTCGCCAAGACTCTCCTCATGCAGTTCAATCACCGGTTAACCGAAGCTGAAGCTTTAGACAAAGCCAAGCAGATGTACGCAGCCACCAAAGTAAACAAAAAACAAACAAAAAAGAATAACTTTTTAAAACTTCCTTCGTAAATATCTTAATATTTTTTAAAAATTGAATTTAGGGAATTTCGATGCTCGAATTAAACGACACAGGGAAACAATTAGTTCGTGCTGCAGGAGAAGAGCCAGAAGCCTTAATAGCCTATTCGGATTTAACTGAAATCCGTAGCAAAATCAGACGGAAAGCCAGACAAGTAATTGAAACTGCAAAGACGATTCTGTATTTTAGTTTTATTATTACAGTTATGGTTATTATTATTATTATCGTTATTATTGTTTGTCTAAGGGTGATTGGGAAGCTGAACAGGTGTTAAATTTGAATCGCCTTCCCGCGGATCAGCTCACGCAACGAAGATTATGGGTGGGAGGCACCGAATCTCCCATGTTCAACAAACTGGAAGAAATAGCGCAACAAAATGAACCAGTAACACCAGTACTTGGTTGCCGCATCAGTCGAGCCTTAGAACCTTCTTATTGTGGCAAAGAGGTCTTAAACAACACAATAACTACTCGGAATTTCAATATTCAAAGATTTTAAACATAAAATGTATTATCTATTATGTAGTTTATGACTAGTCGGATCAATTGGGTGGTCCAAAGTTCTGCAGTGGATTACCTGCATCTCATGCTGGTAGCTATGCGCCATCTTTTCGATACCTATGAAGTATCAGGTCGATTTTGCATTAGTATTCATGACGAAGTACGTTTCCATTCGAAAAATCTATTTGAAATATTGAATTCGATTACCAAAATCGATTATCGTAGTTTAACATAATCTGAATCGATACTATAAATAGTGTTCGATATAAATACTAGATCTTAGATCATCCAGTACTAGTTTCGTTCGATTCTTAGAATCTGTTATAGTAAAAATCGAAAATTATTCGATTATGTGCAGTTATTCGATTCTCCGTGAAATTTGAACACAGATTTGTTCGGTCTTTTAGGTTCGGTATTTAGTTCAAAGTGAAGACCGATACAGAGCTGCGTTAGCCTTACAGATCACGAACGTATGGACGCGAGCCATGTTTGCCTACCAATTAGGCATGAATGATCTCCCACAAGTAAAAGAAAATATTTTTAAAAAATCCGAAACTAATTTTTTTTTTTAAGTCGGTTGCGTTTTTTAGTTCAGTTGATATTGACACAGTTCTCCGAAAGGAAGTCAATATGGACTGCAAGACTCCCTCCAACCCTCAAGGGTTAAGTCAAGGGTACGGGATCCCTTTTGGAGAAGCTTTAGACATCCAGGAAATCATCACTAAAACAGGCGGTACCTTAAAAAGGTAACCCAAAAACGTCAGAATCCTCAACTCTCCTCACAGTGTGAATAGAAATTCTATTTCTGTTATCAGGGCGTTTTTCTTGTGACAAAACAGCTTCATAATTTCGCAGACACAAGAAGAAAAAAACAAACAAACAGACAAATAACATTTTCTCCCCAGGACTGTCCAAGAAAATGAGGCGTGGCTTAATCAATATTAGTCAATTAAACGATGACCTCGACCCCAATCATACCGCCGAGGTCCAGCAGGAGGCTGATTGGGTTGCGCAGCAGCAGGCCTGCCTTGCGTGGGTTGGCCAAAGCCATGTACTGCTCCGCGTTGGTTCGGAAAATAGGAATATCTATTGAGAAAATTGCGTCATTTTTTTATTATTTAAACCTATAAGTAATTTTTATTTATTTTTTCTTACAAGAAGCTCGGAGTAGTAAGCAATGAGGGTCCGCCGTACTCTTGAGGGTACTGGATCATGAGATAAAAGTACAAGTGACCCACCAAAATTCCTATCAATTCCTTCAGGCCCCTATACGACACAAAAGAATTCCAGAATTAATTCCTTAATGTTATTTAATTCATTTCTTAATTCTAGAAACCACTTCTTATTTTTACAAATAATACTTATTTTTGAAATAATGTTCTAAATAGTTTGAAATATTTTGGTCTCCTGTCTTTCATTGTCACCGATGGAAACCTAAACATTATAACCGGACTTGTCGCTCAAGTCCGGTTATAATGTTTAGGTAAAAAAATTTTTTTTTAAATATTTTGAACTATTTTCAGAATATTTTGAAATATTTTCTGAATATTTCTGAATTAATCTTAATTAGTTTTAGGATTTGGGAATATTTATGAAAGTTCTAAACGAAGTGGATTTAAAGTTAGATTTTACCCGCCAGAAATAACGACGTTGAAGGCCAAAAGTACCCAAGGCAAGTACATGGCCTTAAATTGCGTTCCAAACCAGAAATTCACAATAACTTCTTTGTTGAGCATACACCAGATATAAAGCACGCTAAGCACCATAGGATCCATGAGAACCTACAAAAAAATAACATTTTTTTTTAAAAGTTAATTTTAATTTTTCGCTTCCAAGGAATTGATTTCTTGATTTGAATGTACTTACTGGCATGTTGGTGAAAAGTCCAATGAGAACACATGAGAGCCAATTGAAGAGAAGCATAAAGCAATAGTCTGCTGGTTTTCCAGTAAAAATTCCTGAAAAAGAAACAAATTCCGATTTACATTGTCATTTTTTAAAAAAATTTTTTTACCAGTTTCAAGGCGTAGGGAGTAACTGTACAGGAAATAGAGGTTGACTAAGAAGTGGAACCCTGTGGCAGGGGTTAAGGGATAGTAAAACAAGGCTGTGATTGGTCTCCATATCTGAAACGATCCAAAATGAAAATATTGAAAATCAGAATTAAAAATAATCGTTTTTGGGAAGTAAATCAAATTATTATCCGTAAGGGAATTATTTGGGGCTTACTTGGAATTGATGAATGAAAGGTTCATAGAGGAGAACAAGGTAATAAGGGTTAACTATTCCAAACCGTCCCAACAATGTAAATAGAACGGTCAGACCGAACCAATATCTGGTAAACAAAGGTAAACTTTTGATCCAATCTGTAATTTCACTCATTGTGGTCGTTATTTAAGGTACTTTTAATGTCAAAATTTCAATTAGAACAAGTCAAAAGGATTTCAAACTTTGAAGTAACGTAAATGAAGTAATGAATCGAATGTTTTCATCAGACCGGGTTTTGAGGGAGTTCCGACGAATTGCGTGGCGCTTCATGAATCGAAAACGAAAGGGAGTAGGTTTACCTTGGAGGCGTGGCTTAGTTATGGTTTAGGGAGTTCATTGGCTTGCTAACCGTACCTTTTAGCTCCCAGACAAGAAAAAATTGAAAGCGCGAGGTTATTGAAAAGGAAATTGTATTTCGATCTATAATTGCGGTATAAAATTGAAATCTCTATCTTAAAATATAATAAATCGAAAAGATTTTAGAGGGAAATTTAGTACTGCTTGGGGTAAACGGCTGGGGCTGGTTGATATTGGGGTTGGGCAGGGACAGGGTAAACAGGGGCGGGTGCCGGGTAGGAAGGGGTTTCGTATCCTTTGCTAGGATAAGCAGGGGCAGCGGGTGCAGGGTAGGAAGGGACTTTGTATTCCTTGGTGGGGTAAACAGGAGCGGGAGTGCTGTACACATTTGTTGGGTAAGCAGGGGTATCGTAAGTCTTGGCGGGGTAAGCAGGGGTATCGTAGGTCTTGGCGGGGTAAGCAGGGGTATCGTAGGCCTTGGCGGGGTAAGTTGGCTTCTGGTATTCGGGGTAGGTAGCTTCACCTTCGTATTTCACGTCAGCGACCAAACCGAAGCCTTCGTCTTTGTAAGAGACGATTTGTCTGCGACCATCGGGCAAATCTACTTTGTAAACTCCAGAAACTACTTTACCATCGCTGGACTGGGAATGTTCGAAGTGGTTGTAAGAAGCCTTGTCTTCTACCTCATACTCGAAGCTGTAGGGCTGAGCGGGCTAAGAAAAGATTACAAATTATTATTATTATTATTTCCTTCAAACTCTTAGCAAGGCAAATATATTTACGTAGTCGGAAGTTTTCTCAGCGGATTTATAATCTTGCGGGTAGGCAGGCTTAGAGTCGTAAGCGCCCGTTGGTTGCGGGTAGGCGGGTTGAGGATAGGCTGGCTTGCTGGTGTAAGTTTCTTCTTGTCGTGGGTAAGCCGGTTTGGGAGTGTAACTTTCTTGAGGAGAAGCCGGTCGGGGGTAGGCTGGTTGGCTAGGGTAAGTTTCTTCTTGACGAGGGTATGCCGGCTTGGGAGTATAACTTTCTTGAGGGTAAGCGGGTTGCGGGTAGGCTGGTTGAGCTGGGTAGGATGGCTGAGGGTAATCGGGTTGAGAAGAATAGGCGGGTTGGCCGTAACCGTCAGCCGAAATTGCCGTGGCCATCGCCAGCAAAGAAGCGATAATGAAAAACTAAACAATAACAAACAATTTGGATGAGTGAAATTTTTTTAAAATGTTAAAACTATTAACTCTTAGAAACTTTAGCATTTGTTTTACCTTCATGGTAGATTGGAGTTGTTTTGGCAGTTGAAGACGAACTGATGACTCTCACTGGAAATTGCGTTCGTTTTATAGTTTGAGGGAAAGAAGGTTGTCTGCGGGAGTTTTGTGCAGTTAATAGGTGTTTACCGCGAAAAAAATGGTCTAATGGAAAGGAAAAATGACGGGAATTGGAGCACAAGGTCTGAACCATGCCCTTGCCTCAGGCTATGGGCAAACTCTTCTTAGGAATACCAACCAACCAAAAGACTTTCCTTTTCTTTCTAACATATTCAGCCCACGATCATACATCCCACGATCCTATAAATCCTTCAACTTGTGCTGGTAATAGTATACTTCGGTTTCTAAATCGGTTTAATTGCGGTCAATCTGAACTACCGGATGTTTATTATTACCACGCTGTTAAGGTCGCGTTCCCGCCCTTTAAGTTGCTCGCCTTGCCCGCACTTTGCTTTCATAAACATACCTTTCTTTTAGGCCGTGAAGACATTCAATCCTTCAAATTTTTTCATATGTGATCTACTTAATTATAAACTTGGAAACCCCGATTGCGTTAAAAAAATAGTCGACGGCTAATATTAATTCAACTCAGGTTTGTTTCTGGGAAAAGTGTGCGTCGCCAGACTGGAATGTCAGACGTTAGACCGTTGGACGCTTTCCCTTGGCGCGCCATTTCGCACTCCAATTTGGGTTTTAAATTCATTAGAATTCTGTTATACTACCTGAGAAATTCCTCGTACTACTTTGCTCACTCTACACTTTCTTTAAACTTAAAAAATCCAGGTTTTGTATTTACGTTCTGTATCTGGAACATAACAAATTTGAATTGTGGTGGCTAATTTGACTATTGTGGTGAAAGGTCGGAAGCCATTATAGATTGAGAGGCTAAAGTAATTTACATAAATTACAGCATGTTGAATTTAATGAAGGGATTTGGAGGAACTTATGAAAATGAGATCTCCGTACAATGAAATATGTCGAGTTATCTCCTTTTTTACATTAACAATTACACATGGCACAAACGAAGAGACCCACGGGCGAGCATTTAGCTGGTGAGGGAATTATCCTGCTACATATATCTGCAGATATAAAACTCCTCACCAGCATGTGCACTGACTAGATTGACTCATATGCACGTCTTTTAAAAGAACGTGCTGATCAAATCATTTTAACCCTGAATGAATACTTCAAAAATAATATACTCTGATACACAAAAGCAAAGTTCCTCATCAATTCGCTCTACATGCACTAGAATCATTTTCACAATTGTTGCACAATGGTCCCGCCCCTTTGCAGCTCCACATGATTATAACCTTGTACAACAATTAAATTGAAATTATACGTTTACTGTTCGCAAAACCAAGCCCGTTCACCCTGGCCAAGGGTTCCGGCAAAGGTTCGTGGGTTCCCTTAACCCTACTTTTGCTCTTTGTAGAGTTAAACATCCATGAAGATCGTAGTTTCAGGATTAGGGGATGCCCTCCGGGCAATTTATAGAACGAATCCATGCCTGAACTTCTGTATCGATACCATGTAGGCATCGTAGCGAGAAATCGATGCATTTCATGAAGGACTACGTAAGCCAATTGAGAAGAATTTCCTAGAGAAAGAATATAAACTTTTATTTACTTTATTCAATAATTACTTTACTTAATAATTTTTGGCAAACAACCTTTTTAATATTAATATTTTAATTAATATGTATAAATACATAAATCCGCGTATTATTAAATTATTTTAATGTTGTATTCTTTAATATTCTTCGTTTTAAATATTTTTGAAATATTCAATTAACTGGTGGCTGTTCATAAATTAGATAAAAATATTCCCGTAAAATCATTATCCTCTAAGATTCTGAATTATTTATCCCATTTTCTTTGTAAACTAAGTGTTCTACATATTAACTCGTACGTAAACTACTACGTGGGTCAATAAAGCTAGACTTGCGCGGAAAGGTTAGGGTGCCAAATAATCGATACTCTCCAAATCAGGTTTCCCAAGATATTTTTAAAAATAATAAAAATTTGTGCCGAAAAGCGTCGAGGTGAAGAAATTAAAAAATATATATTTACTTCATGTTTGGAGTGTTTCTAGGTTTAAATCCGAGGCTATGACGCTAATGAACGTAAGAATATTCGAAAAAGAACGAGACTGGGCAGTCTAACTACACTGCACCAAATGAACTACGTGTTCACTTGGCGTCGGCGGGTGCAAGAGAGTGACGCAGGGTCATTGTAATACGACGACCTCCCTTCTCCCATCTCCTACCCCCCCCCCTCGGCGCGCATCGATTTCCGGATGATGAGCACGAGCCGACTGCAGCTGTTGCGTTTAAATTTATATATAGGGGGTTTGCTTGTATATCTCCACCGACAGGTGTCTGTATCATAAAACTATAAATTTTCGAAAACGACTATCCCATATTGTCCCTTTCCCTTTGTATTTACACACCTATTAGCGAACATGTCATAGTATTTAGTAAATAGCATTTTGTGCCTGAAAAGGTTTAACTCCTTATTATATAGTGGACCCTACACCCTATAGCTATAGGGATATCTGGATTTTCACAAAAAAAAGTCAAAACTCGTTCGGCATGTGTTCCAGCAGCTGCCGCTTCATTTACACCTTTTTTCTATAAATACTTACTGATTACATCGAGTTCGAAGCTCTCAAACTTTCCTTAAATCTTGACGGATTTTAACTACCTAAATTTAAGCTATTCCTTTATGAAATGTAAGAACTATTTCATGAATTTAGAATTTCCATTAGAAAAGCCGGATTTTTTTAATCCTGCCGCCATTAGTACGTTCTAAAAGCGTTCCCTAGATGGCGTCCCCGTTTGTTATGAATCCTACGGCTGGTGATTGGCTTACTCAAGCCAAAACGCTAGAATATTGGCTGAAAACGTCTAAAATCGTCTGCAGTTTCTAATAACACTACCAAAACAAACTTGTATTCCCATTATTCCTTTTTTTTACCATAACTAATGTATAATTTTTTTAATTTCAGCGACTGCTGTTGTGTTTAAGCTCATGGCGAGCTGGAACGGCGGAGAAAGTAATGGGGAAAAGGACCTTAATAATTCAAAAAAGGACTCTGATGACATCCAAAACAAAAATTCTCTTCCAGGTAAAATCCCTTTTTAACTTATTTAGCTCCCATGCCATAAATAAGCTCAATAACTTAATAAATTTGTTCATTTAAATTAAATATTAAAACCATGAATCTCAAAAATCTCAAATAAATTCAAGAAAATTTCTAATTCCTTCAGAATTTCTGCGCACAATTTCTTTCCAAAATAGCTAGATGTCTTTGTCTATCATTTTAGGATCCGAAACCGTCGAATCGAGCGAAAGTAGCTCGAAACTACGCCGTGAAGAAAATCCCTTCTCTTTTCGACATTTCCTATCATGGAGCAACAACGTAAACAACTCAAACCCCCCCACTTCCCCCCCTTCCCATGACCCCGCCCACAATTCGTTAGAACATGGCGGTGCTCGAGCGAAGACGCGGAATTCTGGCAATTCCTCCAACTTCAGACCTCGGCGCGGTTCGAGTTCCAGTCATTCGCAGCGTGGACTGCCTGATTTCGTCCAAGATCACTTGGATCAGGGCAATCACTCGAGCGAGCACTCGTTATTTCATCCGAGTCTGCCTTCCCAACTACCCTCTAGTCCTATGCCCTTCGATTTAACCATGGATCAGCCCAGTTCCCTCTCCCAGCGGCTTGATAACAACCCTTTGGAGCTCCCGTCGACGCTCCCGTCGATGACGTCATCGATTCCACCGAGTAATCTTCCGAATGTGGTCTCGCGAAGCCGGAGTCCTATCCATGCTGCCGGGGACATGCCGATTCCCTTCGATTTAGCCAATTGTGGCACGCCCCGAACCGAAGTCGACCTCGATGTGGCTGAAGTCAGCATTCCCAGGCAAAATGGGGAAGGGGAGGGGCTTGGAAATGGTGAACTTTCCCTCCCAGACTTTTTGTCAGACGGTCCCATGCAAAATGGACGCTTTGTGGAAATTTTAGCGGAAAATGGACTTGGACATGACCGTAACCAATGGCCAAACGTGAGCTTTTCTTTTAATTAGGCTTAGTTTTCAAGTGTCACTTTTAATTATTAATGATTTTTTTTTATTTTTTTATTTTCTTATTAAAGGTACTCCAAGAGAACATGGAACTCCGCACTCAGTTAGAAAGCGTCCAAATTAGTTTTCGCGCTGAACGAGAAAAGTGAGTTAATTAATTAAATTAATAAAAAGTAATTTATTATTCTAAATGATCGATTTAGAGTTCAGCGGCTTGAAGCGGAGATTGAAGCGCGGCGAAGAAGGGATACGGCAGATACTACCGTAATGGAAAGTGTTGTGGGGCAAATTGATAGTAATTTGCGGACAGCCACTGTAATTTTTTTTTTTATTAATGGAAATTATTTAATTTTTTAATTATTTAATTTTTTGTTGTTGTAGGAACGCGCTGTTGTGGCAGAAACACAGGTTTCTTCCCTGCGAATAGAACTACGCCGACTGGAAGTAAAAAAAATTTTTTTTATAAGAATTAATTTTGGATTTTTACAAAATTTACTTAATTTAATTGCGATTTTAGAAAGAAATTAACGCATTAAGGCGCGAAAATGAGGCACTGAGAGGAGTTGGTGAGCCTAGTGAGCTGCGAACTGGGATGAGGAGAACTGCGAATGAGCTGAACACAGCTGCCAACCAAGCTGAACGATCTGTTAGGTAAATTTTTCTGAAATGCAAAATCTAAAAAAAAAAAAAAAATTAATCTTATTGTTCTTTGATTAGGGAGCTTTTGGGTGGAGTGGAGTATTTGCGAGTTTTAGCAGCAACCTTAGAGAGTCTAGACCGTCCCGAGGATGTTTCGTGGCATAATCCGAAGGAACCTCCCATTTAATTTTTTAAAAATAAAATTTATGAATTTCTACGCTTTATTTCCATGTTCTTTTCAAAAATACTTTCAATTTACTGTATCAATTTCAGTATGTATTTACATTTGTTTCTCATAATATCAAATAGAGAACAAATTTAATCATATACGTAGGTTAAATGTATGCTATTATTTATTGTTCCATAGGATCCGTTCCTGTGTCTTCTAAAGACGACTGTTTACACAAACCGCGGTTTTCTTGTCCGAGTTCGCGCCACCAGACCGCGGATAGTGCGGTTTGAGTTTCGGTGTCAACATAGCCACCATTTTGTTCTGAATCTAGCGTCCAATTCGTCTGGGTTTCCATATGACACAAGTTGACAGCGTTGAAAAGCTCGAAATCTTCTTCAGTGCAAGTTTGAGTTTGAGTGCAAAGCAGAACTCCACCCGCGGATTCTTCTACCACGCCCTGACGCAGAAAAGGATCAGTATCGGTTTGGGTTGCTGCAGTAGCCTTGTCGTCCATATCGTCCCATAAGGGCAAATACGCCAAATTAGACATGGAATTCTCTTCCTGATCGCGGTTTAACGCAAAGTTGAGCTCATAGAGCTTCGAATTGTCCCTTCCTAGGGAGACTAGGGGTTGTTCGCTGGGGTAAGTTAAGGAAGTTTGGGTTTCGGCGCTACACAATCGATTTAAGGCCGTCTGCGTCTCCATATCGATATGCTCCCCAAATTTCCCCGCAAAGGGCTTAGTTTGTGTTTCAGAGTTACAGAAATGATTCTTTAAACGTTTCTCATCGACTTTTACAGTATCGAATCGAAACCGATCATGCTTTCGATCAGTTTGGGTGGCGGCGTTTAAAATTTCAATGTCATCTAGCGGCAGGCAAGGCGAACTTGTTGTCGCATCCACTTTGGGACGTTTGATTTGTTTCGCCTTTTTATCTGTGAAAACAATATATAAAAAAACGTAAGTACTCTAGAGTTAATTAGACGAAGGTTTTCCAACTTAATAGACCTTGTTTTGGTATACGGAATTTTCCGGGATGGAATAAACTATCGGTTTGGGTGCCAACCTCAATTACCGATTTGAAAGAAGGAAACGAACGATGATCTGCGGAACCTGCTAGCTCGCTTAGAGCCATAGCGGCCATAAAATGCATGGTGGATGGTTTAGGGAGAATAGGAGCAACGTGTTTGGGTTTAACGGTGTTGTTAGAAGTATCTGGGGGATTATTAGAGGTTAATTGAGGGATAATTATGAATATTGGTTGGGATGGAGGTACAATAGGCTTTCTTTTAAGGGACTGGAGCTTCGATTCATGTTTGTTACGTTTTAAATGCGTTAGTAAGGCTTCATAGCTTGTGTAATGCTTGTTGCAAGAATCGCAAGGGAAGTTTTGGCCACAGGCTTTGACGTGGGAGGCTAACAGCTGATTGGAGCCGAAACCTTTCTGGCAAGTGGGGCAAATGTGTGTTTTCTCGGCGTGGACTTTGTCCTCGTGCTGAAATATTGTGAGATAAATAAGATTATAGCTTGTGTTTAAGGATTTTTAATGAATACCTGCTTTAAATATTTTGATTTGGAGAAAGATTTGGTCGTTTCTGGGCCATATTTGCAGTTTGGGAAGCTGCATTTGTAGAATTTGTTTAGCTTAGACATGCCTTCAGGGGTTTACGTGTTGAGTCCTGAGAGAATAGAGAATACACAAGAAGATTATGGTTGGTTACTAGAATTTCTCAAAAGTTACTTGATTTACGCGCTCCACGCAGGTTTGCCTTGTAAACAAAACATTGGATGGGGTAAAAAGATGAACGACGAATAGCATAGAGCAGTTCATTGGTCTAGGCTAAACGTACTTTTTTCTCAACGAACAATGAAACGCCCCCACGAGAATAAATTTGAAGTTTAGGGCAAAGGTCTAGTGTGGAACCAACACTTTAACATTTGCGATTGTTTTGCATCTGGCAGATTTGTTTTGCAGGCCAATTTGCATAAAACATGTGAAAAACGTCGAAGGATAAGTTCACCTACTTTACTCTTACCGTCGTTCGCAACATTAAAAAATTGAAGATTTTTTGAAGATTCTTAACTTAGGTGTTAGTAAATTGGAGATCCGTTTCTCAGACGTTTGGCGTAGTTTTTACGCAAATCTTTCATCACTTAAGAACAGTTGCTAATGAAACGCATTGCTAGAAAATTAAAATTCTTTAACCTCAAAGAAATTGTTTTATTTCTAATTACAAAAACATTTCTACACTTCAAAGATTACTTATGATTCGAACAATTATCAAACATTGAATTTCGCGTTTTTTTTCTGGGAAATTCGGGGTCTGAAAAGGTCTGAAAAGGGCACCGGTGTCAAAACTGGCTTTTTTTTTTATTTCGAAACTCAACGTAGGCTCGCGCCTATTGTTGGTTACATTAGTTATAATTTACCTAATTTGATTGCCAATTGACTAAGTAT
>JAGJRO010000575.1:0-15190 GCA_022832285.1 Lepidurus apus apus
TCCCTTTTGCCGAGTTGGCTTGTTTCTGTACATTTCCGACCCTTTGGAAGACGTCAAGTCGAGTGTTCTGTCTGCCATTGCTGATGAGGTATGGAGGTATAAAATATTAATACATCTCTTGTATTGTATACAAGTTATTTAATCAGGAGACGGCGCCTTACCTCGTTGTCTGCCGTGTTATTGGGAACTCTTTAGTATCGTTCTGTTACAAGAGCGGGGTCCTCACAGAAGAAGAGCTCTCATTTACTAACGTGCAGGACTTAAATCTCGTGCCTTTAAAAGTCACAGCCCCGCTAGACTTGGTAGTATCGAATTCGACCTTTAAGTTAAAACAGGCACTCCAATCATATAGAGACAAGCTAAATTCTGCCGCAAGTTCCTTCCTTTTGGAAGGGTCCACTTATCTCTGGATCGGTGGAGAGAAAGCCCGGCTCATTGGGATGCCAAGCGATAGCACCGTAGAGGATGTGTTGAACTTGAAACCCCCTGAGAAGGCCAATGTCGATTCCCAGCTGTCTTTTACACTGCTATGGTCATCACTGTACAACGATATTCCCAAGACCTGCGCGCCTGTATTATATTTGGGGAAAAGTGAGTGGAAATCTAAAATCTCCTTTTATAATTTGTAAATTTGTTTGAATTCTTTCAGAATCTTCGGATACTGTTCATCTTCCCATACGGTTAGTCGCCCTAGCCTATGTAGAAAGGAAGGCGCCTGCCGACAAAATCTCCGAAGCGCTTATCCAAGCGTTACTAAAACAACTTGTTTCAGTTGAGGCACTGCTGTCATCGCAGTGGACCAGAAAACAAAGCCTGCAAGTGCCGGAAATACTGCACGTAGAACCCACAGAATTGCAACACTACGTTTCCCTAATGGTGGACAACAGCCAAACTGACGACGACCTGCGTAAGCCAATTAAAATTACGTTCCCCGTGGTACTTACTGCTGCACACTTTTCATAGGAAAAACAAGGGAAGAACTGCACCGAGCTTTCTTTCTTTCACTGGACCGACCATGTTTTCGACGATGGAATTGCTTGGACAGACTTTCGAATATCTCGAGTTACCTAACGTCACCCCACAAAGCTGTGGCCGATCCGGTTGGATACGGTACTCGACGTTCTCACACGGAGTTTCATAGAATGCTATTTATTTCCTCTGCGTATTTCAGACCTAGAGCATATATCGGTGGTCAAAGGAGACTATGTCTACCATCATTATCTGCAAGACGGTGTTCGTGATAGCGGCTGGGGTTGTGCGTACAGGTCTTTGCAAACCTTGGTTTCCTGGTTTAGGTAGGGTCCGTCTAAAACAAGATTAAGATAACCGTCTTATTATATGATAATAGGCTGCAAGGGTACACGGATCAACGGACTCCATCACACGCTACTATTCAAAAGTGTTTGGTGGACATCGGGGATAAGCCAGCTTCTTTCCAAGGTTCCCAGAAATGGCTAGGATCGCTCGAGGTCAGTTTTGTGCTCCAGAGTTATCTAGGCATCAACTCTCACATCATGACCGTCCAACGAGGCGCAGAGTTACCTCAGCATGCTCGTCAATTAGCCCATCATTTCCAAGAGGTTGGAACGCCTGTCATGATTGGTAAACTCTTGCTCCCTAACTTTCTCTAAATATAAATTAAACGTTATGGTGTAAATAGGCGGCGGAGTGCTGGCTCACACCATCTTAGGGATCGCCTGGAGTGAGTCGACAGAAGATATTGAACTACTGGTTTTGGATCCCCATTTCGAAGGGGAGGAGCACTTAACCACTGTTGTACGGAAAGGGTGGTGCGGGTGGAAGAAAATGTCCTTTTGGAGTAAAGACTCTTTTTACAATCTTTGCCTTCCTGAGAGGCCTGCGACCTACTGAAATTAATGTATGCTGCACTTTTAAAAGTTAAAAATTCTCTAAGTATGGGCAAGGTTAAATCTGGGTGTTGGTGGAGAAAAGGCAATCAGTAAAATGGCAACTCAATAAAACTGTGCACGATACTCTTTCTATGAGTACTTTCTCACTACCAGCTAGAAAAGGTGTATTATGTAAAACGGTAAAAAAGAAAAAAAAAATGGTATCCAATTTCTTACAGTCATGTATATGCTTCCCGGAATCTGAGAGTTTTAAGGTCGGCTTCTGCGCAAGTCCACAGGTCGGTTTGCCACGCCCTTTTTGTTTGGCCGCCACAAATGAAAGGCGCCGTAAATTAAAGGATTTATGACGCTGTTGGACATACCAAAGAAAAATATGCCATACCTTAAACCAAAAGTCTTTTGGAAATTTAGCGATTTCGTTGGGAAAGTACTCCGCTAGAACTTACGTCTTCAGGTAAATCGAAAAAAACCAGGAGGGCCATCATGATGTAGTACGGGGTCCAGCACAGTACGAAAGCCATTACGATAAAGAGCGACATCCGCAGTGATTTGACTTTGGCGCGCTGTAAACGTATTATTCGTTGGTCACAGAAATGGGGCCTGTTGGCGGTCTTGGCGCAGAAAAGGTCACTCTGTCTTTCTGCAAAGAAACAAATAACGAGAGTAAAACAAACATTATGCAGTCCTATCAATAATCGAGAATAGATCTAGAAAATGTTCTTGTGGAATCACTGTCGGTGCGTACCGGAAATAGTAATGCCAATGCACGAGTAGATGACACCCAAGGCAATCAAAGGGAAAACAAACATTGACAGGAGGCCAAACGAAGCGTAAACTTTCTCCTGCCAATGCGCTGGTTTGTAAAATCCATACGTAACGCACTGCTCGAAGTACTCGTCAAAAGGACCAGGCGCTACGTTGAAAATAACCAGCTAAGACAAATAGAGTAGCTCTTAAACCAAATTTTTTTCGAGTCTTGGAAAGGGTTACTTGCGGGATTGCCAGTACAGCACTCAAAGCCCAGATTACAACAATGGGTGTATCGCACCATCTGGGCACTTTGATGGCTCTGTCTATAGGATTTCGTATCGCCTGCAGATGATCCGCTGCAATCAGCACCAGAATGAAAGTTGAAAGGTAGAGGCTGAACACCTGCTCATTAGAAATCCAGAAAAGTCAGTTGGCATTTTTAAGGGGCCAAAAAAAGGAATAGGTTCCTCATACTTGAGCAAATTTCATGATTTTACACAGAAAGTTTCCGCCAATCCAGGCCACAGTGAAAGTCCACGCAGCTTCTCCCACAATACACCAGACTGTAACGAGGAGATCAGCGATGGCCAACTGGAGCAAAAGACGATACAGTTTGCCGGTAATATTCTTCCGCCGGTACTTGAGGACGATACTCCTCACTGTACCTACGTTACCAATCAGTGAGAGGAGGGCCATATGTGTTAGGATTAGTGTGCGTAGTAAAGCGTTCTGGTCAAACACGGGTGGGGGGGGCAAACACGTCGAATTGACTTTATAATTGAATTCATAACTTTTCCCGGAGCTAGTGTAGTTGTTTTTAACGAGAAGCAATCCATTCTCCATTTTTGGACACTAAAAAAAAACACATATACCTTTTCTAACTAGTCTCAACCGTATTCAACGAACGAAAGGTTGTATTTGCTCTCAGCGCAGCTTGAATGGTGTAATCATATCTTCGTCCAATCGACGGGAAATGTTTACATGAAACCGGATAGTTTGCGTGATAAGGCTAAGAGAATTTGGGTACAGAATTTAGAATTAGGATAGATTCTGTATACAGGAAAGCGAGATAGGTTAAAGAAATGCATATGTATTATCAACTGCTTCATCAGAATTCTTTCATTTTTTTTCCCACTACAAAAAAGGTGAATGTTCGATGATCTGCTCAAATACTACTAGAAACTGGTAGTGAGGTGATATTTTTTTACAGGAAAAATATCAATTCATGCACGCTGCCTGGGACTTGATGGCATAATTTAATATACGAACTCACGTTAACAACCGTCTCGAGACTGATAGAACAAGATATAACCTGTTTCTGATGCTTTCTGTACATCCGACGTAAGCCCATAAAAATCCTCTATGGCCGTCGCATCGATTTTCTATCAAGAGAAATAGTTTAAGCAGATCGCAGAACAGGCGGCATGATTTACGGATACTTACATCAACAATGTCGTCATCAAAGAGTAGCCAAAAATCGTGGCTTTTCACAATAGAAATGTAATGGCCCCTATTAGGACCACTTCCGCAGTGTACTACGACAGCGACCAGGTCGTAAAAGCGGTCAGGGTTCACCGCATCGTCTGACTAATATATTTTTTTTATTAAAACACGTGAAGGACATTGGGAAGGGATTATCTGCCCATACTGTGTTGAATAATCGAAGCTCCAACGGGAAAACAACTCGGTGAGATACCTTGACGTGCCTGTTAAACTGTTCCATGTACTTGAAGCGCTTCAAATGTAGGGCCAGAATCAAAGGGAGTTTTTTGACCCGCATACGTTTCTAAAAAAATATCCCCAAAAAGTTATTTACAATGAGTTCATTAAAAGAGTGTTCAACAATACCTGGGCCTCTTGGTAGCTACAACAAACCTCACATTTGAACTTGTTTTCCGAGCAAAGTGTCTCGGTCGAACTAAAACAACGTAGGCAATGTGTAATGCTCGTGTTTTGCCCTACATCTACCTGCAGATCGAAGAACTCCTCATCTTTGCTATTGACCTAAATATAAAATAAATATGAAGTTAAGACACAAATCAAATCAGACTAATAGAATTACTGTTTCGCAGTTGAGGCATCGTGTTTCACTGGTTAAAATTCCCTGGAAGATTTCCCTAATCCATGTGGGTTCTGTGGGCTGATTACCGCCTCCAGGTTCGGGAGGTAAAGTACTATTCCCATTTACCGGCTTATTCTTAGTGCATGCTTGTTGACGCTCAGCTATAAGATTTAAAAAAATGAAAGCATTGTCATCATGTTACTTTTGACTTGCCAATTATAATTTCGTTTATGTGGTTGATAAGAAAGTTGAGAAACTCGTGAGCATCTTGTTGCATGTAATTGTCAAACTCCTCTTTCTCTTTTCGCAGCCTGGCTATAAACTTCTTGGGGGCAATAGTTCCAACCTTCTTTTTCTGGGTAGCAATACTGTAGAATAAATCGGCCAAGCAGGTCAGAAGGGTCTCTTTGGTTCTTTTGTTTTTTGCCTTGTATTCGAGCACCTTTTCTCGAAAAGGCTTGCAGAAGTAAAGGGCTTGAAGAACGGAGTTGCTATAGCATGTATTTCCAAACTTTAGGTAACAAAAAAAGCATTAGAGAGAAATTCTTACGAGAGTCGAGACTTACGTTTATCAACCCGAAATAATGCTCATTTGGAGGGAACTGCTCACTTCCTATATCCCGTTCCAACTGCGAGGCGTTCGTTCCCTATTTTTTTAGAGTATTATCTAATCTATTATTTACATTATACAAATAAATGAATGAAAAACAAGACCGGCTTACCATGTTTATATAATGCCTAATGGAGTTACAATTTTAAAAATAATCTTATAAACGTGACAGACATTGACAGCATTAACACCATAGGTGTTAATTCATGAACTGACTTGCGCACATTTATAATTCCTTATGTAATTTACAAAACAGAGAATGTTTACAAGTTCTATACGGAGATAAAAGTAAATACCAACTTGCCACGTTTCGAACTTACTGTGGCGACCCCTAGCATTGAGCGGATAACAACTTTGCATAAACGTCTTTTATTGTCCATATAAAAAAGAGCTGTAATTACAGTAATCAATCAACATTGGCAGACACTCTTATATTGACATACGTAATGTCAGTATTTTCTTCTAGCCGCTTTATGTGCACCGAAGATTGAATTTCTGAAATATTTGATGGCAGTAAAACTTGCGGTGAACCTTCTGCTGCGACGTTTTCGCTTGCATCCATTACATGCACAAAAGGAGAAGTTAAAGTTAAGGTTTTCTTAGAAATGCTGCTTGGATTTTTTCGTTTCAAAAGATTAACTTTCGCCAAAGTTGGGCTATATACTTTTTCACTAAGAAGATCTTTAGATGAAGATACAGGTACTGTGTTGCTTTTAAAGTTCGTTTCCTGCGTCTCTCTCGAATTTCGGTCCATGGTCGGGTACATCAAGTCGCTTTCTATCAAACCAAATTGGAACCTTCTGTTAACACTATTCACCTGTTTATGTATAGAAAATGAAAAGAAAACACTGGTACTTGTGAACTGCCACTCACCTAGGTATCTTGTTGCGATGTTCTTTGGTGCGTTGAGAGAGAAAGTAATTGACGACTCAATCAAAGGCGGCGTATCAAACGGACGTGTAACCTCTTTCCCACTACAATCTGAACTGGAATTTGAATCCTCCACAGGTTCGCTCGCGTCTTTGGTTTCCTCAACGCTTACTAGTGCTAGAAAACGAAACATTTAACTAAATTTCCAACAAATTATAGTATGATTACCTAACGCTGTCATAAACACATCACGGCATGTAACTTGGTCGGTGTCTTCCAAACCTAACCTAGAGTTTTTGACGCAGGACCTTGGGTCCGTGGACTGGCTTCTAGTTTAGAAAATAATACTTCAATGAACATTCTGGTGAAGTACTGCTACCGTTCGCTATTAATTAATCTTACCCTGCTGGCCGTTGGTAAAGTTTAGGTGACTCTTGGCATCCTTCCCTCCTTAAAAAAGGAGGCTTGGCTGAATCGGCTTGGCATTTTGATTTTGAACTTTTGGAAACATCCGACGGTACTGCAAAGAGATGATTGATTTTTAAGGGAAAATTTGTAATTAACACGAACCTTACCATCCCAAGATCCAAATCCTTGAGCCGCGTTATTTTGAATCATTTGTAGCGCTGATTTTAACTGCTTGTCGTAAAGATAGATTCGGGCTTCCAAGTCTTGCAAATTTTCTTGCCATTTGAGGTCATCCTAAGTTAATTGTTTGCATAAAAGTATGAGAACAAAAAAGTCTACAAAGTAATTCCATATTAAAAATGCATCCATACTTGCGGACATGACGTCATCCGTTCCCATGACCTCTGTAGCGATAACATGTGAAAGAATAAAGAGTATCTGTTATTATGTTAAGTTAAATATAAAAATCTACCATAGAGGCATAGATAGAATATTTCGATTGCTTTATTTACTTAGGAACTGCACGTAGACAAAACACGTACCTTGTGGAATTCAATTGCTTCTATTAGCAGCGTTTCTAGTTTTAATGCCTTGGCTGCTAGTGCAGTTGAGGAACACGGGGAAGTCATCTTTACTTTCTTTCTCAATTAATTGTAATCAACGCAGCGCGAATTGGCCAGGGTCAAACCATTTGGTTAGTATCAGTCCCCAATTACGACTTGGGATGAAACGCGAAATGCGAGGCGCGAAATCGTAAAATGGGAAATGATCCTGCGAAATCACGCGAGCGAAAGCCCGCTAAAGGAGGTAAAATGCAAATTTTAACTTAAAATAAATTGTATGCTAAATTTTCAAATAATATTTATAAAACAAAAAACGTACAAAACTTACAGCCTAAGCCTAACCCAACTTGAACTAACCTACCATGACCTAACCTAACCTGTAAATGTAGCTTATACATTAAAGTATTTTAAATAAATTAACATACTAAATTCATGATTAATAAAGACAACTTAAACGCGGTTTTAATGTCTGGCAACCACAAATTGAATTACAACACTCCAATTTTTTCTCTGTCGAGAGCTGTTTCTTCGTGGTTCATTTCGCGTTTTTTTATCCACACCCCTCGCGTTCCCCGATCCAACACCAACATCCGGACCTTCTGCTACAAATGCTCAGCTTTGCAAGAAAAATGCGACTGTGTCAAAGATAAGTTGAGACCGAAGGGATAATCCAATCAGGAATGGATCTCCGTAAAAATAATTTATGAGTAAGAAACTGCTGGTTTGTATTGTCACGGTTTATTTTCTCGTTTATTTTCCATCTTTTGGTGCCTATGACACCAAAAGATCTTTCGGTGCTTTTGGTCCGCGGCATTGCAGAATGTCAACAATTTGTAGTCTGTCGCGGGCCACAAGGTCGCTGAATAGAAAGCAGGCAAGTCGCGGGATGTGGGTTGTGGAACCCTTGCGTACGAGGACAAGCCACGATGAAACAACCCTGGACCCACTTCTCATAAGTTCGTTACGCACGAATTTCGAGCAGGGGCTTGCAAAAGATCGTTTACGTATGGGCTCTATAATTTGCGACCGAAACCAAAGCTTGGATTTTTGACTGGTTTCCAGTAATTTGCAGGCCCATTTCTCATAACCTATTATTTTCTCATAGCCTATTTTTATAAGTAAAAGTCAAGTTCGTTCGAAATCAAGTTCTAAAGTTATTATACCAGATCAAATTTTGTCAAATGGTTGCAAATTGTGTCCGTATATGTCTATATTGTAGCGTAAATTGCGATTTACACTGTTTAAAAATGGGAGATTACATAAGTTAATACACAAATCACGTATGAAGGAAGGGAAAGTAACTTTTGACTAAGGACTTTAGCTTTTGTATTTCAACTATCAAATTTCGCGCGCTCGCACAATTGCTTCCGCCGTCTTTCGAAAGTCCCACTCGACTCCCGCTCTTCTCCGCTTCTCTCTTCCCGTGCCTCTCTCACCATCTAGAGTCAGTTTGCCACACTCGGCCCTTCCTGACCAATCCACTCATCCTCGAGTGAAGTCTGTTTACATTTGTTTCTACGTTAAATTTGCATACACAAAGTCATCCAAATATCACAGGTAATTTCCAAACATAAAGTACAACTAACACAAGTCTTATTACATTACTAATCTAATCAACCACTACTCATTTAATTTTTCTGGACGTTGCATCTCCCTTCGTGGATATCGCTTCTTGGTTTCGTCCTCGTCTTCGTTTTTGTTGACGGCTGAGGCTTCTTTCGCTTCTTCACTGCATCCAGTATGTTCGCTATCGGAGTCCTCTTCTCCACTAAAATATCCCTTCTTGTACGGTTTTAGTTGCGAGATATGGGCTGGAAATACACGCCACCTCTTTCGGGTATGTAGACCAGGGGGATCGGATACGCGATACGTTACTGGAGTGAGGTTTTTGGTGATCTTAAAAGGGCTGATGTACTTTGGTTCGAACTTCTGGGGTTTTCCTACTCGCCGGATTATTCGTCGTACCCATACCAAGTCTCCGATCTTGAAGGACACGTCTTCTTGTCTATGACTGTCATAATCCTGTTTCTGTTTCAGTTGTTTTCTGCGGATTTGGTCTGCTGCGTGCCGTCGGCTACATTCCGCACGATCCAAGAATTCTTCGTAGGATTCTGGCGCTTCTTCTGGCCACGGATTGGCGTTTTCTTCTGACATATTCGGGAGACGTCCATAGACTAGTTCGAAGGGAGTAAAACCTGCCGTCTCCTGACGCGCAGTATTTATGGAGAAAAAAAAGAGAAATTCGGAGAAAGCCTTCCTTATCACCTGATCCCAACTGACCGCTTCGTCATCCAAATAGGCAGCAAGTACCTCTTTTAAGGTCCGGTTGACTCTTTCGCATAATCCGTTCGTCTGTGGATGGCTGGCTGCTGCCATCACATCAGTGTTCTGGAACTTCCCGGAAAACTCCGTTCCGTTCCGCTCTTCTGGGCGGAACGGGAACGGAACGGCGTTGCACCGAATGTGGCAGGGAACGGAACGATTTTTTCGGGAAATTTACCGTTCTCATACTACGCCATCTTGTGGCTAGGTAGTCTAGTGTTCGGGCCGTCTAGTCGCCACACTTAGAAACTTTTTTAATTTTTTTAATTGTTTTCCGTAAAATTATCGGATCTTTGAGCGGAACGGATCTCGAACGGAACGGATCTTTAAATTGGGGGCGGAACGGCCGTTCGGAACTAGTTCTTTTGAAAATTTTGCCAATATAGAACGGAACGGAGCGACAGAAGTTGACCGAAGAACGGTAGAGAACGACGTTCCGAAAAAAAAGAAGTTCCGGAACACTGCATCACATGCACCACTCCCAATTTTTCCAGCACCTCTTCCAAAAGTTGCGCAGAGAACCCAGACCCACGATCGGTCACAATTTTCCCCGGTGTAGAGTGTCGCCACATGAAACGGCTTCCCAGGAAGTTGCAGACTTCTTTAGCAGAGGTATCGGGTACTGCCTTAGCCTCTACATAGCGAGTCGCATGGTCTACACATACCAAAATGTGCCTTTTCCCACTACAGCCAACATCTCTAATTCGTTGCTATGGTATCTAGTGTCGGGATCCGTCAAACGGCGACTGATGAAAGCTACGGTGTGTTCATGTTCGCCTTTTCGCTGGATTAAAGCCGCTCCCAAACCGAGATAACAGGCATCCGTGTGAATTTTCGCAAGGCCAATCTTCTACGAAATGCTGCATGATTGGCGCGGTCGTCAGTTCTTCTTTGAGGTGCTGGAAGGCCCCGTTTTCTCTCGCTCCCCAGTGCCAGTGACAACCTTTCTTGAGGATGCTATTTAGAGGACTGCAGATTGCGCAAATCTTCGTACGAATCTTCTTAGTAACCAGCCATCCCAAGAAACTCTCGTACGTTTCGAGCGTTCTTCGGTGTCGGGAATTCTTGGATACCCTGTAGCTTTTCGGGATTCGGGCGGATGCCATCTCTGTTGACCACGTGCCCCAGGAATGTTATTTCAGACGCTGCAAAGTGACATTTCTTCGGTTTTAGCTTCAATCCAGACCGCTCGATAGCCTGTAGGACAGATTCCAGCCGTTCCTGATGTTCCTGGGAATCGCGACTATGGACCATAATGTCATCTAAATACACGAGACATAGTTCCCACTTGAGTCCAGCCAATACTTGATCCATCAATCTCTGAAAGGTTGCCGGGGCATTTGACAGGCCAAATGGCATTCGTTTGAATTCAAAGAGGCCATCTGGTGTTGCGAACGCCGTTTTCTCTCTGCAGTCTGGATCGATCTCTACTTGCCAGTACCCACTTGCTAGATCCAATGATGTAAAGTATTCTGCGACTTCTAGCCGGTCCAGTACGTCTTCAGTTCGAGGGAGAGGATACACGTCTCGTTTCGTCGCAGAATTGAGTTTGCGGTAGTCAATACAGAATCGAATTTCTCCCGTCTTCTTGCGTACCAGTACGACCGGCGAGGCCCGGGGACTCTGCGATGAGGTCACGATCCCTTGCTGTAACATCTCGTTTACTTGTTCTGAGATAACCTCGCGCTCACCAGGAGAAACTCGGCGAAAGAACTGCTTGACAGGGGGATGATCGCCGACGTCAGTTTTATGCATGGCCAGTGTGGTACTGCCCAACTTCTCCGCCGGACCACAAAAACAATGTCGATACTTCTCGATCAAGTCAATCACATGTTTACGCTCGGACTCCGTCAGGTTGTCACCAACATTCCAGGTGATCGGAGAAGGTTTAGGGGTTCCCTCACTTTCTTCGGTCATTACACAGCAGTTGACGGCTGACTCGCTTCCTAGAGGAGTGCTAATGGCATCTACGTAATAGCCGTCCAAAAGATGTTGGTCTCGATTTAAGCAAAGGCTTTGTCGTCCTATGTTTAGTACTGGTACATTAACTCGACCTTTCTTTACTTGCAGTACAGAAGCTGGACTTATCCATTCGTGGCCGGGTGCCCCATGGAATACAGTGGCGGTGCTTACGACACTAACGCTGGCAGATGGCACTCGTAATTGGACGAACTCCATAGTGGCCGGTGCAATGCTGATATTTTCTACAACGACCAAGGGACCAATTTGATCAGATTCCATACCATCTTCAATCTCCACGTGCCGGAGACGCTCATTTTCGCCGTCCATTACTTCTTCCGGATTCATGTCTCCCTCCTCCCAAAATTCTTCAGCAGCTGATTTTCAAACTGCCAGGGCAATAACTTAAGACGAGCTTTAAGGTGTCAAGCATGTGTATTTTTACCAGACAATAGTAACTCGTCCACTGGTGACCCAGCTGCAACTGTACTCAACTGACCACACCGAGTTGCTAGTGCGTAGGCCTTTTGTAGGTGACGGAAGGCAATAAACCGACCTTCAGAAAGGAAAAAGAGTTAGGAAACATCCATGGGAACGGAGACAGAATAGGGGTCAGTTATACAACCAGGGCAAAGTCCGAAGACAAGGCACAAGTGATATAACTCAGAGAAAAGAAAAGGGGACAAGTTACAGAACTATGGTAAAGACAAGGGACACGTTATATTGCTAAAGAGCTGGCCGGGGAAAGTGACAGTTGCCAGAGACAGGGGCAATCCCCCTAACATTAACCCATATAAAGTTTCAACATTCTCCCCCCTTTGGAAGAACGTCAACGGACTTTCCAATTAAAATGAATTACAACACTTCTAATGGGTATAAATGATTAACAGCTCTATTGATAAACCCATCCTTGGTTTTCACCGTAGCTGCTCGGATGCGCCCATCACGTCCAGGGAATACTTCGGTTACATGTCCTAGCTTCCATTGTTGTCTACGGACGTTGTCTTCGTAAACAATTACGACATCGTTGGGTTTAACGGTTTTAATTTTTGGTCTCCCAGATGCATCCTTCCATAATTCAGGGAAATATTCTCGGATCCATCGGTTCCAGAATCTGATGACCACCATTTCACGGTAACGGGCACGCTTGGTTAACTCACGGGCAGTTGATGAAGAGGCTGGTACGGGAGGGTAGGAGAGAGGGGGCAAAAGATTTGGTCTCTTGCCCACGAGCTAGATGCCGGGAGAAAGAGGTTCGAGTTCCTAAGGGTCGTCGTAGAGAGGGGTTAAAGGCCGGGAATTCAGGATGCCTTCAACTTCGGTTAAAACCATTTGAAATTCCTCTAACGTGAGACTTGTGGTACCTAGGATCGTCCTTAGTCTTTGTACTCCGGACCATTCGCTCGTAAAATCCACCCCACCAGGGTGCACGTTCGACGATGAATTTCCAGGAGATACGAAGAGATGAGGAAAATTTCTGCAGTTCGGGGTCTTGGAGGGTCCTTTGGATGTCTCCATTAGCCTTTTTGAATGTAAGAGCATTGTCGGAGTATATGGTTGTGGGAATACCCCGAGGTGCAACAAACCTTCGTAATGCCATCAAAAAGACGTGTGCCGATAGGTCAGTTACTACCTCTAGATGAAGGGCACAAGACACGGCACAGGTAAGCAGGCAGATATATGCCTTCGATGACCCGGCAGCTGTCTTGACACAGACAGGTCCCGCAAAGTCGATCCCGCAAATGGAGAACGGATCGGAAAGCGTGACTTGATCTGGCGGTGAGGGTGCAGTTACCTCATGGTAGGGATGGGAGTTGAACCGGCTACAAATTACGCAGCGGTTGAGAAGAGTCTTGACGGCTTGTTTACCGCGTAAAATCCAATAATCACCCCGAATGAAGGCTAGAGTATCTCGACATCCGGAATGTCCATTAGGAATGTGATACTTGCGAATAAGCAATTTGACATAAGGATGATTACAGAGCATTCATATTGGCGCGACATTGAAATCGGGCAAAGTCACTAGTCGTAAACGGCTGTTTACTCTTAGAGTTTCAGTCTTCAAATCCATAACTGGATGAAACGATTTGAGTATTGAAGATGAAGGTAAGGACTTGTTCGTTCTAATACAAATGATCTCATTTGCAAATGCTTCGGTCTGGACTCTTCTTGCCCACCAGAATTCGGAAAGTGATAGGTCACTTGTGGTTAGGTTACCAGTAATGCGGGATCCACGAGGACTTTTGATATTTTTGGCGAACCGAAGAACCATTGCATTCACCCGTATCAATTTAAAAACTGAACTGTATCGTCCCAAATCGATGGGGCAAGAGGGATAGTCTTCCGAAATAGCAAGAGTCGTTTGGGGTTTCCGCATTTCGATTTGAGCTGCAGTATCAGTAGCCTTTGACGTCGAAGAGATCTTGTTAGTCCAGCACTCTTCGGGGTTGGCTAACCAGGAAGGGCCATGCCACCATTTGGGGCAAGAGACCAGCTGTTTAGCGGTCTCCCCCCATGACCCCAGGTCAGCTGGATTGTCTACTCCGGGATAGAACTTCCAAGACGCCGAAGACGATGAGGTTTGAATTTCCTGTACCCGATTCGACACAAAAGGTTTCCACTGGTGGGGGCTTCCCTTTATCCAAGCCTGACTGACGAGTGACGAGTCCGTCCAGTACGTGCAAATTGGGACCGTAAACGGGAGCCAGGGCTTTTCGAACATAAATACTTAACCTGGCGGATAAAACGGCTCCAAGTAACTCCAGACGGGGATTGGATAATTTCTTCAGAGGAGAAACGCGCGTTTTGCTAGCAAGCAGCACGACTTGTGTGTAAGAGGTATTATTATCGATTCGCAGGTATGCTACCGTAGCGTACCCCTTCTCGCTGGCGTCAGAGAAAAAATTGATACTTGCTAGGTATGGAGAGGTGGATCCGTAGAACCTGGGTATTTCAAGACCGCCTAAATTTAGCAGATCTTGTACACACGTGTATAAGGTTCGAGCTACAGGCTCGGGAAGGGGGTCATCCCAACCTAAGCCCTCTGTCCATAACTGCTGCAACAAGGATTTGGCAGTGAAAACAACGGGGCTAATGGAGCCGACGGGGTCATAAAACCGGGCGATTACACGCAAGGCGCTACGTTTGGAGTAGGGAAACGACAGAGTTTTAAGATATTCCGCAATCGGGGAGGGATCGAAAGTAAAGGAATCCATATGTACGATCCAACTTAGCCCAAGAACCTAGCCATTGGTATTAGAAAGGGTCTTAGAATTGGTGTCGCTGGGAAATTGGGATTCGGTTGGAGTGTCATTTAGTTCCTTCTGAAGGGAACCGCATGACTATGGCAGCCCCGAGAGGCCAAAACTCAGGAACACTAAATTGGGGCTTGGGAAACGCAAGAAGTGCACAAATGTGTACATATGTGTACAAGTGTGTACAGTACTCTTAAAAAAACGACCCCAACAAACCGTACTGTCCTAATGGCCCGCAACGACGCATCTGGAAACAGTGCTGCGAAGTGCGAATAGCCGTCCGTTGTGTCCGTAGTGCTGTTCCCAGACGCACAGTTGCGGGCCATTAGGATGGTGCGCTTTGTTGGGGTCGTTTTTTTTAAGAGTACTGTACATATGTTCACTTATGTGCGCAGAACCTAGAACTTACATTTTGTGTACAAGGGTGGTCCCCAGGCCCGTACCCAGGATTTTGGTTCGGGGGGTTTTCAAATCAGGGCCGTACCCATAATTTTGGTTCGGGGGGGGGGTTGGGGGGGTAG
>JAGJRO010000576.1:0-12570 GCA_022832285.1 Lepidurus apus apus
CTATGCAGAGTGTTAATGGACCCGCGAATTTTACGAGAGAAGGACTGAAGGGCTTCAAACTCCTCGCTTCTGAGCGGTAGAATCTCCAGCATGGTCCGTATGTAGGCACGGGCGATTAACTGGGGATGTCCATAGTTCTTGCGAAGTTCCTGGAGCGCTTGTCGATATAAAAACGGGTTGTGTAGGCTTTCAGCTATACTCTCTCTGATCTCTGGAGTCAGCATTTCTCGGAGCATGGCAATCCTTTGCGCGTCATTGTGTATGACGTCGTGCACCAGACTCTTGAAATTGTCAATAAAGAGCGTCCAGTTTTTTGGGTCACCATCGAAAGGTTTCAATTCCAGTTTGGGCATGACTCCCATAATCCAGGATGCGTACGTAAAGGTGGAGGGAGGCGGAGCAATGTTGTTGGTGCTGTCTTGTTGAGTAACCCATGGCGTAAAGTCGTCCCTCTGTCGCGTGCGGTTCACCCTTAAACTGTCGATCCACCCGTCCGGTCGAGCGGCTGACGTCATGGGTTCAGGTAAGACGGCCGGCCCTTTTAGTGTCGCACCGAAGAGGTCGTCCTGTGCTGCCTGAGGCATAGTCTCCGACCACACTGTTCGAGACTTCGGGGGTATGAGTGTAACGTGTCGTCTCATACCGTTTACCACTGAGGCAGCCTCGTCGGGGTAATCTTCAGCTTCAATGGTCTGCAAGTGCTCGATTTCGGCCCTCTTCTGTTCCACCTCGGCAGCAGCCTTGCGTATTTCGCGGTTGCGCTCCACCTGCGTACGAAGTTGCACGATTTCATGATGATTTCTTTGTGTTGTTAGGATGAGGTCGTGAAGTCGTCGGGTGGTCCGGACTTCTTCTTCGGCTGCCATCTTCAACTCCTGAAGCCTTATGGCTCCTTGGTCGTGTTCAAGCTTAGCTTCTTGCAGGCGCACGCTGACGGCGGATTTCACGGACGTAGAGAAAGAGGAAAATTCGGAGGGGGGTCGGGTCTTCAGGTGTTCGTCGACTTTATCCAGGCAATCGTGCAGTTCTCTCCGTAGATTTTCAGCCCAAGTGGTTTGCGAAAGCTGTGTAACCTCTTCGATCCGGTTATTCAGCCGGAGGCACTGCTCGTGCAGGTCGGTGAGTTGGGATCTTAGATAGATAGGTCCCGGCTACACTGCGGTGCGTGCGGAGTAAAGGGGGCGCTAGTAGTAGATTTGGCTACAGCAATGGCGATTTTTGTTTACAATCATCAGCGTTTCCATGGTTCGGCTTTTGTAGCGCTTGGTTCAAACAATGTTTAGGATTCCATGAGAAACAATGGTACAAACTCCTTCCCAGGTTATAAGAAAAGAGAGGAAAAAGGGAAGAATATAACCTTTCATATGAACGTTATTTTTTATATGTAATATTTTTTATAAATAATTATTTCGAACAGGTATCCATGGACTAACGTCCTCCTGTGGAGTACATCAGAGCCCTTATGTCGAGTCTTCCTTATGTCGCGTTGCCAGCAAAGGCTTATATCAGAAATTTTAGAAGTACATTTTTTCAATGGAGGCGAAGTTCGATGAACGACGGTTTAGGGAAAGAGACACCACTACACATACACGAAACGCTCTTGAAAACACTGCGAACGGAAGAGAAGGCACAAAGGAATCACAAGGATCAGCCAAAAGCTTCTTCAGATGAGCGGTAGAGCGTTTTTCTGGGCTGCGCTTCCGTTCAGTGGCAACGGACGGAGACAAGAACTTGTGAATTCATTCGCCTAAACCTGATCGAATTTAGAATAAATAGAATTTAAATTTATTTTTATACATTAAATATTTAAAATAATTTAACATAATAAATTATTTAATTAAAACAACTTACAGACAAAATTAAACAGTGTTTTTATATCTGCAACCTCAAATTGAATTCAAACACTCAAATGAACGCGAAACGTCCATTTTTACTCCAATGCCGCAAACAGTGAAAGAATAAAATCGCGTTTTACCCTTTCGCATACGGCGTTTTATCCAGAGCACGTGAACCGAGTTACTTGGTTCGCGGTTCAAGTCACCCTATCTCGCGCATGCTTGTCTTGTGTTTGGGTCGGAAATATTAACACAGTTCTTATGAGCCGTGCCCATTCTGTGGTGTACGTAGTATTCTGCGGGAGTGTGCTTTGTCTGGGGCACGTCTTGGTAGTGGTTTTGTATATTCGTGAGTGTATATTTGAGTTTCTGGAATTACCCGTAATTATTACGGTAACTTGTCTCTAAATATTTCTCGAAATTCTATAACAAACTCTTCTTTAGTTTCTCGTGCAACTGCTGTGTTAAACAAGCTCAGATGTCATTCACTTGGAGTTGTCGGATTCTTGTTCAAGAAGAGGGCGGCTTTTAAAGGAAATGGCTAAATTGTGCTGTTCTGTGATAGGCCTGTCTATTTGAAAGGAAACACTACCCATGATGCTAAACTCCTTCTTTCAAGCAGCTCTTTTGATGGCTATTGGGATCTTTCGTGCACAAGGTATAAATACACGATTCTTTTAAAAATTGTATCTATCATTTCTTATAGCAACTCCCGAGTTTCCTATTTGTGTCTACTACAGTGGGAACAATTCTCAAGAACCTGCTCTAAAGACAGATGATGAAGCCTATCCTGACTTGCTAGATTATAAAGTAAAAGACTTAATATAAACTTTTGCAAAAAACTATATAATTTTTTTTCTCTCATCTCGTCTTGTTCTTTAGACCGAAGATGGAAAAACGTTGTCAGCTGTGCGTTGCAGAAAACCTTCAAATTCATGCTTTGCTATTTGGAAAGAAGACAGGGCCAATAATGGAAGCAATTTTGTATTGATCGGGCAAGGTTGGAAAAGTCACTTTTCTTTATTATGTATCCTCTAGGATTTTCTTATTACAGGTTGCTGGGAAAGCTCTGGTAGAGACTGTATTTCAGACTCTTGTGTCTCTGGGAAGCGCCAGTCGCGAGCCTCCAATCATGCCCGGTTTTGTTGTTGCACAGGAATGCTTTGTAATGCGAATGTGTCGACAACAAACGACTGGGAGGAAGAAATGCAATCTAAACAGGGTGAACAGGCTGCATTTGCGCCTGGTAAGTTACTTAATTAGCTTTGAGTTTTCATTTCTTAATGAAATATATTACCGCTGATTTTTTTTCTTTTTTTGCAGTGCAAGGGCCTTTGCATCCCGTAAGTCTTGGTATCTTAGTAGTAGCTGCAGTACTGGTTTTTCTCGGGACCGTCTTTGCCTGTTTTATATGGAAGGATCGTTGCAAAAATGGACCGTCTAAAATGGTCTCTGCCAATCAAGATTCTGCCTTAAGCACACCGCTTATTACGAGTTCAACTACTGACGTCAAGCTCATTGATATCATAGGTTTGTCTTGCTTTCTCCTTCACTTTTTTATGGCAAAAAAACAGGAAGAAAAAAATTGGAATTCTGCCATTGTATACAACTGATCGGAATAATTATTCTCTGACTTTAGGACAAGGGCGATATGGTACGGTTTGGCGAGGCCACTTGGGCGCCAAAGAAGTTGCAGTTAAAGTGTTTCCCGCGCACTATAAAAGCTACTTCTGCAACGAGCGGGACTTGTATAGCTTGCCCCATATGAGTCATGCAAATTTAGTGTCACTGTTGGGCTACGGACAAAACTTGGGAGAATGTAACCAAGTCGAGTATCGACTCGTGCTTTCCCTGGCTCCACGAGGCTGTCTTCAGGAGTATCTCAAGCAGAACGTTTTGGATTGGTATTTATTCTGCAAAATGGCTCGGGGCTTGGCAAAAGGCCTGGCACACTTACACCTAGACATCCAGAAAGGGGGTAAATATTACTTTAAACTTAAACACAAGTACCTGATCCCTTATCTAAACATTTTGGAGTTCAAGCCCTAACTGGTTGCAGTTTGAATGTTCGAATTAAATTGGTTACTGTTTGAATCCATGTTTAGTGTCTGTTTTCTTTCCTTAATGGCTCTTTTTTACCTTTTCGCAGGTGAATTCAAGCCTTGTATTGCTCACCGTGATGTCAACAGTCGCAACGTGTTAGTAACAGATGATTTGAACCTTATGTTGTGTGATTTGGGCTTGGCCATTCAAATCTCCGGTGCGCACTATGTGTGCAATGGAGAGCATATGCATGCGGAATCCGCGTCTCTCACGGACGTGGGCACGCTTCGGTACATGGCTCCAGAAGTGTTGGAAGGAGCAGTCAACTTGCGCGAGTGTGAGGCTTCTTTGAAACAAGTCGACATCTATGCCTTGGGCTTAGTCTTATGGGAGCTGGCTTCGCGAACCGTGGACTTGTACGCCAACAAACAGCCTCCAGCGTACACCATGCCTTTCCATGCGGAAGTTGGTAATGATTTATTATTATTTTTTATTTCTTCTTCTTCTTATTATTATTGTCTTTTATTTCCTCTCACAAATTTTTAAATTAATGTGGTCACGTGGTAAAACCAGATCTCAACAAGAGATCAAATTATTATTATTATATTTATTATTTATATATTATTTATTATTAACCAACTTTTTTTTTACTTTATGAAATTTTGAAAAAAACTTACTTGAATCAAACTTTTTTCTTGTTATTTTTGTAGGTTTGCATCCCAGTTTGGAGCAAATGCAAGTCATGGTTTGTCGACATAAAGCGCGTCCTTTATTTCCTGACTCGTCGCAATGTCAGCACTCTTTTCCACCAGCATTCCGCCTGCTCAAGGAAACATTAGAGGATGCGTGGGATCACGACGCTGAAGCTCGTCTGACTGCCTTATGCGTCGAAGAGAGACTCGCGGAGTTGCCTGCGCTCTGGGATAGGCATAAGGGCTTGAGTCCTAATTTGCACGTCTTTCCGAATGACACGCACACCAACAAGTGTCAGGATACTCAAACCAGTGATAATGATGATAAAGCGAAAGGTAAAACCAATTTAATGCCATATTGATTTGTTTTCTTTTATTTAATTTTTATTTGGAAACAGGCCTGTCTTCTACTCGAACTTCGTCTTTCAGTAACCCTAACAAGTACCCCAACCCGGATTCGAGCCATTCTTCAGAGAAAATTGGCAATTTGTCCGTTCCTTGTCAACCCTACCACGCTTTGCAGCCACACCAAGGAAGAAATCCCTGCATGGAACGAAATACCATGGTCGTAGAGCCGGTCGACGAACTTTCCGTATCCGGTAATGCGCTGGTTCGCAAATCAGACAAACATCGTCCCAAAACAGTCCCTCCGCTGCACCCAGCGTCCACTGGCAATCTATCTAATACCGCTGTTATGTCTCATGGAACACTAGCCATGCCCAGACCGGTTAACCCAATTCCGTTTGTTCAAAACGCTGTCCGAGAAGCAGGAGCTATTGGTAATTATATATTTTTTAATTAATTTTTTACCCTCAAACATTTTAATAAACGATTTATTGGGTCTAACAGCAGCTCCTGTGCGTCCTAAACAACCTAACGTGGGGCCAAAGACGAATCACAATTCTGCCTGGCTGTGGCTGGGTTCCGTGTTGGGCAAAAACAAGCCGAGAAGAGACGATGAATGGGGCGAGCAGCAACAACTCTGTCCGCCCTTATCGTCTCCGTCAGATGCAGCGGATTTATACGCCTTGCAAGGCAGCGGAAACGGTTGGACCAAATCCAATTTGGAACCCAATCGGGTGACCGTTTCTACCACAGAGGCCGCTGCCGTTGTCCCAGTGTCCTACTGTCAGACTCAAGTCCGGTTTTCCGAAGCGGGGCATCATCGTGTCAGTGTCGTCCAAAGAGAACCTGTGAACGAGGAACTGCCCAAGTTGAACCGCCAGGATTCGAGCCCCACGCTGAGCAGCAGTGCTGGCAGAGAGACCGGTTTCATTCTGAACATGGGAGAATTGGGGACAGAGAGTACGGAAACAGAGGTAGGCGTGGCCAAGCGACTTCCTGCCTCTGTCGCCGCTCGATCGCCTTCATTAGTTCGTCGAGGTCACAGTACGCGAGGAGAAAGTATGGGGGAACATGCTGTAAATACTCGTCCTTCCTCTTTACTTGTAGACGTGCCTCAATAGGGGATTTTTTCTAGAATTTTTGCAATTTTTTCAACAAGCCAGGCAGCGCCATCTTGGGATCATAGTTAAAGACAATTGTTGTGATTGCTTTTTATTTCTCTTATTGTTTTATTTTTACTTCGTTTTCTTTTCGTTTAGGGAAGAAAATATTTATGAACTGCGGTGAAATTCAGTTAAGTTAAGAAGGAAAGTCCAGAAAATCTTTTAATATTAAAAAAACGGGCCTCAATTGGGAAATTTTTCTTACTTTTTTTCGAGAAGCAGGCAACGCCATCTGGGGATCATAGTTAAAAACAATTGTTATGATCGCTTTTTATTTCTCTTATTATTGTTCTTTTTCTTTTCACTTCGTTTTCTTTTCGTTTAGGAAAGAAAAGGTTTGCAAACTGCGGTGGAATTCAGTTAAGTTAAGGAGGAAACTCCAGAAAGTCTTTTAATATTAAAAAAAAACTAAGTGACAAATCCACTTAGCCATAGGCCTACAGGCTTATGAGGGGGCGTGTTTCCCTGGTTACGCAAATCTAGAAAAACTCCCCGTGTTCGCTCCATGTTAATTAGGAAGCAGTTGCGAGGAAAACCAAAGTTAGCTTTAATTTTTTGTTGTTTCCTATTGGAATTCTATGAGCAAAAAAAGGGCTGTTAAGAAAGCTTATGTTCAAAAAGTGTTTGTTGCGTCTCCATTTGGGGACAGCTAAAGGGAAACTTGGATTGCTTGGCAAAAGTGTGTACGTGGGTTCAAAACCCTTTTTTAGTTGGGTCATTTTTGTATTATAAATCAAACTGTGATGACATTCAAGGCATGGATCTGTTAAAAGAAGAGAAAAAAGGACAAACAAGCAAGCAACACCTGGTGTAGAAATTCCATAGTTAAGGAAAATTTAATTAGGGAAAATTTGTGTGACAAAGAGAGAAAAGCGAAGCCAAAGTCTTTCGTTCATCGTTTAGCCAGATAAACTCAGCTCTTCCCCCTGTTATTGCTTTTGTTTGCGTGTTTTGTGTAAGCGGAATTTGATCGTTCAAGTGCTTTTTCTTTGCAAGAAACTTTTTTATTTCTTTCTTATCTGGCTGAGGACCGAGTTTTAGTTCATAGCAATAGTTCATCGCTTTTAGTGTGAGTAATTATAATTATTAGCTGCTTTTGCCCCCTTCATCTGCTTCTGCCCGTCACCTCTAAAAACTTTTTTCTTTATACTTTTTTGTGGTTTTCAGTTAGCTTTATTGCTATAATTGTGGTATGATCGAGGTGGCTGGCTAACAGTAAAAAAATAATACCGTTAGTTTTTAACTAGAAAATATGGTCTTATTATAGTTTACAAAACAACAAAACATTTCCCCGGGGGTCTGACAGGAGACATTACATGGAATGGAAAATAAAAGTGATCTTGTTGAAACCTGTTTTGCGTAACAAACCAACTAAGCTCGGGTTGCAGCAATTTGGTACATCGTTGCCGTTTTCAATCATTTCAAAGTGACTTTTTTTGTTTAGAGTCCTTTTTGTTCCCCCACGAAGCATAAACTCTGGAAACTCTTAAAACCATCACTATAGTAAAACCGGCACAAGTTTCTTGAGATCTTGTAAGTAAATGTGGACCGATATTCATTTTGACCGATATTTTCTCTCTTGTGGCGTGGCATTTCAATCATATTCCGAGCCGATAGTTATGCTTAGAGAATCGGAAATGATGCTCGTCTTATGGTACCACATATTCGTGTCCACCACAACTAGAATACACAAAAAACGAAGAAATAACCTTGTTAAGGCGAGAGAAAAAGACGTTTCTGTTGGTCTTGACTATATATAAATATGTTACTTATGTCTCCTGGGTTCACCGTTACTTTCATGGAATTGCATTCGTGATAGCATTCGGGAGGGGGTTCCAGTGACCAAAGCTTTTGACCCTTGATCTGCGCCTGCCAAGAGGGCAATTCCACATGATCTACCTATTTCCCGGGGAAGAAAAATAAACGACTTAGGTTATATAGCGTGCAGTCCTGAAGAAATTAAAATATTTTTTTTATTTCACACGATGCAGTTTTCAAGAGTACGAGCAATACTTCTTTTTGATTTTATTTATATTTTTTGTCCTTTTGTAGGTTAAGTGTTATCGATTGAAACTATCTCGGTTAGGTTTCAATGGAATCTGGCAACTTTCGGGTAGAAATAATGGAAACGAGAAATGCAAGTTGAACGCAATCATTCTCGGATTACGGTTAGTAATCATAGTCATGATTAGCTATTTGTTTTATCCAAGGAAATACAAACTTACGTGCATGTGAGCTCCGTGTCCGGGCGTACCCATAAATATCCAATCCGTACGGGAAGATTCTGAATTCAGTGGTAAGAAGTATGGCCTTTCGTAATGGTGTCGTAAAACATCCGCGGCGTACACGTCGCAATTGCTCCTAGGAATTTAGCACACAAAAAACACAGCAATTTTATTATTAATATTTAGCAATTATATTTAGCTATTATTAAGCAATTATATTACAAGTAAATTTAGCAAGTTTTTATTTGCCCACTTTTTCTTTCCTTTTTAAAAAAAATTTGCTGAGATATCCAAAGAGTGATATTTGTACAAGCTTTTAGGTATGATTAGACAGAGCATTATGGGTTTAGAACATTTTAAATGTGTTTTGTGGAGCTTACCAACCAATATACCAAGGCTCCAAACTTCGTTGGTGAGTCATGTTAAGGGCTTCTGCCAGGGTAAGAAATTCGGTTCCGTAGGGGAAAAATTGACATCCTTTTACAGATTGCTTGCTTATTTCATGGTTCTTGTGGTCTTCCATATAAAGCTGCCGAAAAAAGTCCAAGCTAAAATGGCTTGATGCTGTCCAATTCACCATCGCATCCGTTATGACCACCGGACGACCCGAGTAGGCGTACCTATATTTTGTCCAGGAAATTATTTCGCCCATGACAAGAAAGTGAACGAACCAGTTGCAGTTATAAATACATATTTTTTTCGTCTTCATTATTTTATTTTTATTTATTTTTTTAGCCCTTACAGTTCCTCGAAGGACGTCAGCGCCAGATTAGACCGTCTATCCACCGCAGTGATTCCGCGACAACGATCACAGTCCACCGGAGGTCGAAAAAGCTCTTTGGCCAGCGAAGGCATGTCAATAGTACACTGAAATCAAGTTAGGAAAGGTAAAAAGAAAATACAATATTTTTTCTTAACACATTCTCATATCGCCTTTAGTTATAAAAATACGTTTTGTATATAAAAGAAAAAATGCACAACATAAATAGTGTCCATAAAAGTAAAAATTGCATCATTTGAAGCCATTTACTACAGAAATTCGTAAAAATTATAAGAAAAATGTAGGAACAATCAGATAGGGTAAAATAAAAATTTCAAAATATTTATATTGTAAAAGAAAAAAAAATGCCATGTAGAGAATCCGAATCTGGAGTCACGCATCCCTTGAATAATTGGCGAAAACCCAAAAAATTGGAGATTTGCAAGCAGCAAAATGAAACAAAATTAAGCCTTTTACTAGGTGATCATCAAAGATAAATGTGAGTCTCAGAAACGTACGACTTACAGTCAAGAATTTCTTCAGTATGTTTAACCAATTTTGTTTCAAATTTTTTCTGTTAAATTAAATATCGTTATAAAGGAATGTTTAAAAGAAAGTACCTGAAAGAACGTGTACTAAATTCCATGCATAGTTCTGTTGTTGAAAGTTACATTGTGGAAGTCTGAAGTTATATTTATATGAAATTAACTATGACAGATTATGGCCCTATGATCAGAGGGTACGTGGTGTTTTATGACACGATTACGTGTTCAGTTTCCGCAGTGTTAGGTGGTTGAAGGAAAAGCCCGTATCAGAAAGCTTTTGAAGCGCTTTCTCGAATCCTTTCTCTTTAAGAGTGAACGATAGAAGGGGAAAAAATCCATTCTCTTTCGGTCGCTTCGTCGAACCGAGTAGTCTTTAATCAACGAGAGCTCTTCTATAGTTGACGGTAAGAGCAATTCCGCAGAATAAAACAGCTTTGTTCGGGAATGGATGGTGGCTTTGCCGGAAAAAGAAGTCTCGGCAGTTTTAACTTGACACATGGAAAGCATGTTCAAGCTTAGGCGGAGCATGCTGTAACTTGTGATTCTGGACCCTTTTCTTTTTGTCAAGAGCTCTTGCGCAGGAAAACGCGACGTGACAACATTTTTACCTCTCCCTTAAGAGGAGAGAAAAGCTGGACAGTATAGCAAGAGTCTCAAGGAGATGCCTTCATATGAAGAACAAAAAGAATGCACGGAAGGATTCCCTTCCGATCTTCCGCGTCCTTATTAAGAAATCCTTCGAAATTTACGTGCGATGGAGCTGAAAGAGAAGATTGAGATATTCTTGGCGTATATATACAGAAAGAGAATAACAGGAGGCACACAAGGAATGCAGTGATTCTGTTTGTTTCGAGAATCAACCCAGACTGATACCAAGCTGTGTGGGAAGAAGTTTCTTAGGGTAACGGAAACACGTGAATGGCAATGAGGCACGATCGATGTCAAGTCATTGAATCAGTCCTAAACCCATCGTTTCTGTCCAACAAAGAAGGAATTTATCTCTCTTTCGCGGAGATTTAGCCGTGCCGCATCACTCAGATCTTTCCAACTCTATACAGCTCCGAGAGTTTTCCCAAAACCAAGCAAGCGGAAAGCAGGGAAGCGTCTTTGAATCGGATAGAACTTGGTTGCTAAAGTTGTCACGAAAACTTCGTAGACCTGTTCGGAACTTTGGATTACATCTCCTTTCTTTAAGCGTGGTGAAGAAATTCGACATGGAAATTTTTGGGTTAATTCCTTACGTCTTCGATATGGGGGTTGACGCCTTCCCAGTAAAACCAAGTTCTGGAAAAGCCTTGGGCGGTCAAGAGTCCATAATGGCCCATTAAGAGAGCCGTGAAGGTGACAAAGATCCCGATCGTGCCCAGAAGACGGAATGCATTTCTTCGGATATCGCACGGCTTTCCCAAAAAAGTCGGTATTGAACCTGATTCCTTATGGGGATCTGCAACCAAGTTTTCCTCCCTCCCAAAAAAGGTCGCTTGAGTAGGTCGTTGTCTGATCGGGCTGATCGGCTCAATTACCGGTCCCGTCAGTAATTTGTATGATGTCAATGCTTCCAAATGGGCGGTTGGAATACCAGAGTCGGATATCTAGGAGATAATTGGACAATGATAGGTTCACATTACCTTTATAATAACCCCTCGGTAAAGTCAAAATACTAGTCGTGCAAAAATAGGACAAGTACAAACCTTGCTCAGAATAGTGTTTAAACGTTGGATTGCCTCTTCTCGGGTACCCATAATTTTTCACAATTTTATATTTTTTTTCACAGTTTTACACTTTTCATTAGTCACCAGTAAAGTGGGTATTTACACTTGATAGCGAAACACTTGCTCGTTTTGCTAACACCAGGGGACTAACGAGTTGGGACCCTGTGCCAAAAGAGTGTTCAGCCAAATTATACATAGAGCGACGAGAAAGTCATCGTTGCAGTAAGGTTGCGGTACTACATTCACTGGCGAAAGGGAAACCAAGGCAACAGCACAGGACGTTCTAACTGGGAAGGTAGTGTTAGAACGACTAAAAGGGAACGGGGTTTCTACCAGAGCTCTAGGAAGCCCATACCAACTCATGATCTTGTGTATTAGCCTTTCACGCAGAAGTGTGAGAGAAAAAACTTGCCTTGTGTGCTCTGGTTTCGGGCTGGGAGACAAAAACATAAGAGGGGTGTGGTGAGTCTTTTTAGAGATCATTGCATCCGCGTCTTGCTTGACCGAAGGAGAGTGACGGTTTAGAGGGCGGAATGAAAAGCCCGGTTCACTAGTTGAGAACGGATCGAGTTATAGAGCCATTCAGAGTGGCTCTGTTACGCAGTTGCTACCTACCAAATAGACTCGTAACTCCTCCGCTCAGTTTGCGAGAACTCCCAACTCCCTAAAGGCATGCTATATATGTTTCCCTATTCGAAAGAAACCGTGTAATACTTGATTAGCCGAACGCTCCGTTAGCGGACACGATTATTACTGGCAGGTATCCCTTGAGAAGATAGAGGTTGCTTTGTAAACCAAATCATAAAAAGGGCAAAGCAACCCTTTTGAAAAATACGCATCCCACTTACTGTAGAAAAATGAAGAGCCAAAATACCCGTCAGAAAGCGAACCTTTCCCCAACGCTGGAGCTAATGATGACCGTTAGCGTTCAGAAAATTTGAAACGTAAGCGCGCTTTGCTGCCTGCCAGCTTCCTGAAAGAGCTAAATGTTAAGCATTTAGCTCAAGCATGTGGGAAGGGTTAACAGTCCGAACTCACTCCCTGATTAGAAGGGAATCTTCGTCATGTTCACATTTAATCGGACATTATATTGTACTCCAATGTCTCTACTAGGAATAAGTAAATGAAGCTCACAATGTGGAATACATAACATTACAATATTTTCTACAGACTTCCAATATCTCTATTTTTGTTTATATGCATAAATGTAAAAAAACAGCAAAATTCGTAAGCATCGGGGGGGGGGGGGG
>JAGJRO010000574.1:0-22254 GCA_022832285.1 Lepidurus apus apus
CCCTTATGGCAAAAACCCGAGCCAAGCTCAGTAACCCACCCTCCCACTGGCAAGGCTAAAGTCTGGACGATATATTAAGCTGTTGTCACAGCTAAAAAAAACATATGGAACCACATCAATGAATAGTTTTAGGCAAATGATGGCACGAAAACATGTGACAAACTAGCCTACTAGGCTAACGTTCTTCCTATTCTCTCCAGCAGGATCAACTTTATCTCTTGTCCCAGCGTGCTATGGATCCTGCCGTCGGCAAAGTTTCCTTATACAACTCCCTCAGATCCCGCCCCTTAAACCTACAGAGCTTACCGAACACCTCCCAAGCTAAAATAGCACGTAGGGTGTAGCCCACCAAACGATAGTAAGAGCTGGGCAGTCCTGAAGGACTTGTCCAGCTAATAAACAAGGATGTCTATTCGCTCCTGGTAGATTGAACCGTGAACTTGTTAATTTACGAACAAAAAAAAAGAACATGCTTTTAGTTCATTGTAACGACGCTACAGTACCAGTTGGCATTACTTCACGAAACTAGCGTCACCTATGTCAGCTGTCCGCGACACTCTGAGTTTGCATTCTTACTCCATTAGTCTTTGAACCATTAAAGACGCTAAAGGCTAGGGTACCGTTGACTGCTGAAAGTGAACGAAATAATCGAGGTTTTGGGTAGCCTTTCTAGCGTTTACGTTTTCTTCGTAACAACCAGAGAAAACGGGCAAGGTAAATGGTTTGTATAGTTGCTTTCTTGGCGGTTCATAACTTCGTTATGTTCGACTTTGTTTTACATGACTTCTGAGCAAAATTCTCCTCTCATCACTCATGTGCTGGTGTGACTGGGGAACGAGATTTAAGGTGTGTCGCGTTCAGTCTTGGCCGAAATAAAAGGTGCTGGGACACTAAGATCCAAGGATTCCAAGGTGCATGAAGTTAGTGAATACTACATCTACAAAGAAGCGCGTCAGTTTTCCTGACTCTGTTAGTTCCATGATACTTGATAGTGCGCCTAAACCTAAAGAAAGTGTCTGAATACTGAATCTCCAAAATAACTGGGCTTGTGTGAGACTGAGAGTGTTTCCTTATTTTTCTATTTTTTTCAAGCATTCCAGGCATATCAGGGGTATCAATTTACGTGCAGAAGACATTCCAGTATCCAGGGATATTGCCTTATGGGCTTACGTGCAGACAAACCTCGTATATGTGATGTCCAGAGCTTACAGTTAGTGGTGTGAAACACCCAAAAACGACGGACCTTTGAAAGCCCAGGATGACGAATCATAACGAACAGGACCACTGTGCTGATGGAACATTACTACTAGGCTGTCTCATGAAGGAAAATTGCAAAAAAAATTCGATTCTCGGGCTTGAGTGTTCTAACGTGCGTCATAGCTGTGAAGAAGACGACCATGGATAAAAACTGGGATACTTAAACACAAAAAATAAAAAAAATATATACTTACGAATCTTCTGTTCCCACTGCTGGACGTCGCGCTTCGTCTAAGCCCAAATCCGTCTCAATCCCATTTCTATCTACCCCAAAATCCCCCAGAATTGTCGCAAAAAAATGGGTACTCTCTCCTCACTTCGGCTGAGTAGAATTCCTGTTAACTCTTTTACAAAAAAAAAGATTAAAAAAACATTGTGGATCAGATTGTCATATTACCCATGGTTTCAAGCACTCTTACTTATAACAACACCTTTTACTTTGGACGTTTTCTAGGTTGATAATCGTAAGGCCATGGTTTCACCAAGACGAAATTCTGGCGGACGTTCTAGGGCGGTTAGTAATTTAATTTAAATAAAAAAGAATACAGTATTGATATCTTCTTTGACACATTGTGTACTTTTTAATATCCGCAGTCGAACGTTCAAGCGCGTTTGGGCTCACGTCATAGCCGGTCCCGGTCCCGCGAACGAGCTGCAGCTCGCAAAACCTCTCCCAAGTGTAAAAGCGAAGCTTCTGCAAGTGCTAGTCGAGGTGGGCGGGGTCAAACTTCGCAAACTTCAGCAGGAACTGCCGTCCGACACCTCCGCATGGATGCTATGGGTTTCTTGCACGAAGATCCGGATGTTGCCAAGTCAAAAATGAATAAAGCGGACCGTAATAACAGCACTAACCGAGCTTCTCGTCACTCTCCTTCGGGTAAAATTTGCTCGAAATTGATTTGAAAGTCGAACACGTAATGGTTCATTGTATTAATCTAGGTAAAACTGCCAAAAGTGGTAAGGAGAAGGGCAAGTCTGAACCTAATCGCAAGTTTTCCTCAAAGGATGATAAGTAAACACAAACATTTACTATTTGTTGATCTATTTAGGATTAAGTCCATTGCTTGTTTTGTCATTCTTAGAAAACGGAATAAGCTGTCTTTAACTTAAAGTTAAGATATTTTTTTATGCAAAACTTGAATTAGTTAATGAAAAGAACTTAAAAAGAGTATTTGTTTCGTATTATTTGTTAAGTTTAAGGCCATGGTCTACTGCAAGTAGTTGATATTTTTTGTCAAAAGATGACACAATTAGAAAATTTTAAATAAATCATATATCAAAGTATTGTGACGCAGCCTACCAAGATATTTTTCTTGAAGATATGTTTTTTTAAGAATTTTTAAATTATAAAGTTCAATTTCTTTTAAATTTTTGTTTCAAGTTTTGTTGTTTCAAGTTGCTGCATTCTCAAGATAAAGTAGTATGACATCAATGCCATTCCTTTGACAAAAATATCAACTACTTGCAGTACACCGTGGGCTTATAGTACTTACATTAAATTTGCTATGGTAGGGCTCTCCTACGAGAAAGATTATTTTTGTTAGTTAAGAAATAGGTTTATAAGAATTTAAAAAACCGTCAATGTTCAGGTAGTTACCAAGAGATTTGGCTTGAATGAGTGTATATATTTAAGAGAACTCAAGTTGCTATTGTCACGTAGGTGGGATCACAGCGGCTTCAAGGAAATGTACAAGAAAGAGCTTGGTTTGAAAGACGACGACAAGAAACGGGCGAGATCCCGTTCGCGCTCACCTCTAAAATCTAAACGCAGATCGCGCTCCATTTCCCCGTCCCGAACAGGGACCATTTCTGCCCGCATTCGCAATCGCCGCTCGCGTTCGTTATCCCCACTACGTCGTAAGGCGCATGCGCGGTCTCCGTCCAGCAATTCCTCTCCTGGTCGTAATTCCCGCGATTCTAGCGGCTCCCCTCGTCGTCGTTCCTGGAATCGTCTTCATCGCGAGCGTCGCACAGAAAACACCGCCTCAGCCTCTGCAGCCAAAAGTGGAGCCAAGCGCAAGTCGAGATCCTTGTCACCCAAACCACGTTTCGCTTCAGGGCGCTCCGTTTCTCCCAACTCTCCCAGTCCTTCGCGAGGCAAGCGCAAACCTACCAAGAACTCCCCTTCCGAATCCAAATCTGCAAAGTCAACACTCAAAACGAAAAAGAAGCCCTCTCCTTCACCCTCCAAACTTCGTACCAAAAAAAAAGCTACTTCCGCTATCTCCGGGACTCAACCCTCATCCGCCAATGACAAGAAAAAAGCACTACCCGTTAAAACTCCTAACAAAGGCAAAGGCATCGCTGCGGAGAAATGGAAGCAAACTTCACGCTCCTCCTCCTCGTCCTCGAATTCTTCGGTATCGTGCAGTCCCTCGCCCAAGAAAAAAAACCGTTCCGCTTTACCCGCTCCCAAAAAGAACGTCACGAAAAGCAAGAAGAATTCTCGGTCCCGTTCGCCCAAAAGAACAGCCACACGCGTCCGTAGGTATTCAAGTTCCAGCTATTCAAGCTCCTCCCCTTCCTCGTCAAGCTCGCGAACTTCTCGCAGTTCCAGTGGCTCGTCGCGTTCGTCTTCTGATCGGCGACATCAACGCCGTCTGGACAGTAGCTCTGACTCAGAACCGAGTCCTCGACGTAAGTTGTCTCCGTCACCCCGCCTTTCGGCCTCCATCGCCACCGCCGCCCCGACAGAGGGTAAGGAAAACCCAACAGGAGCGTCAGGAAAGGCGAAAGCCAATGCTGGAACAGCTTCCAAGGTGTCGCTAGGACCGGCATCATCCACGGTGGGCAAAAAGGGACTGATGGGCGCCCAGGGTGCTGAAGTCAAAGCGAAAGAGTATGATAGCGTGGTGGTCTGCAAGACTGTGCCGGCCAAAAGCGAGGAAAAGACGTTGAACGCCAAACCTGCAGTCGTTGCCACCGAAGAGAAAACAGTTCAGAATACCCCTCCACCCCGTAAAACCAACAAATCTAAGCGCTCAGAGTCGAGTTCGAGTAGTTCTTTGTCATCTTCGTCAGACGAAGAAGAGGAGGAAGAAGAGGAAGAGGAAGAAGCAGTCCCTAAAGTTAAGACGATCCCTTTGTCGGAGCGCTTTGCGAAATTGGCTCAGTTGAGTGGCGAACGACGCGAAATGGATCTGGTACAGTTGCGCATTACTGCACCAGCGGTAGGCGCACAAGACAAGAAGGTATCGGTGGAAGAGGGTGTGAAACCGCGGATCCGAGGACCTAGTTTAGAGCGAGTCAAAGTCACGTCCGTTTCCCCGCCTGCGGTTGTTCACAGGAATCTATCCCTGCGCTCCACTGGAGAAAGAGGTGGGTGGGGCATGTTGAAAGGAGCGATGGGCGGTAAAGAGGAGTTTTATCGGGGAAGAGCGAACATTCGCGGACGATTGAGTCCAAGTCCGCCACCAGGAAGGCTCGCGCCTTTAAGTGCTTTGACGGGTGGGAGAGACCACGCCCCTCCCGAGCGTGCGGAGTGGAGCCATCGGTACCCGATGACGCGCCAGCCGGAGCCTCCCCGGGATTTACCGCGCGACTGGGACGACATTGGGGTGCGCCATCAATATTATATCAGGAGAGGTCATTTTCCGCGGGATTTCACCATGGAAGAGTTTGCCAAGTGGGAGGATTGGTGGGTGAGGTACCAGCAATGGAAACGCGGGTATGAACGAGCCTGGGTGGCCACACATGGACCCAACGTACCTGTCAAGTACCCCGAACATACGTCCTACGACCTGGCGACCATCAGCAGACCCAACATACGGAGTCGTTTGACCTGGGCGAGGCCTAATCGCAGGAGGACCACGACTCGCTGAAAATTAGATTTTTTTTCTTTCTGTTTTGCCGTTGACAAAACTGCAGCTTTTTGTAGAAAGTTTGCTTGTCTCTGAAAGTAAATTATAACCCAGACATGGCGTGGAAGACAGGTAATCTCGTAAGCTTACTAAGAAAAAGTGACAAATTGAAGTTGGAGAAGGGGTTTGATGTAATGTGGTTGCAGATAATGTTGAATACACTTGAACTTAACTGACAAGACCTGGAGATCATTTATGGTTAGTAAGAGACAGACGGTTTTTGACGTCTTACCTAAGAAATCATCCATCAGCGTCCCAATGGCAAACTGTAGGAAAAGAAAAACAAAATTTTCGAGTTCTTTGTGTCGGGATTTCTGAAAGAATTCAGTTAAGAAAGCAGTGCTTACAATGTCGGTTGCATCTACGCGAGTTCCTACAATTTTGAGCCGGATTTCATCATCCTGTTGAATAACGACGTCCTAGCCACAAGAGAAAAGATTTAGTGATTGGGACATTTGAAAATTTGAAACTAATAAAAGTGTATAGTGTGCCTCATCTTGGGTTTTATAGCAAGGGGGAGTCGAGTTGGGATCAAACTGCATATCCGAAGGGATGGACTACATAACAAATGAAAATTTTAGTACAAGTTGCTCCTATCTAAAAAAACAAAAATGATAAAAAAAAGATGAGCTTACATGTCGAGAGATGAAACAGGACAAGGGTCCAATTTCGGTAAACAAACCGACCTACAAAACACGAGGCTAGTAAGAAACATATTTTCTTCTAACGGAGTTCCGTGAAAAAGTTACTTTGTTAACTTGGGTTACCACAGCATCCAGCACTTGACCTTTGAAGGGACGGAAAACGATAGCTTTGTACTTGACGGGATAAACTACAAAGCCCTGACCAGGTTGGATAATTCCGGAGCCAATGGTGTCAATCGTGGTCACAGCAATCACGAAGCCGTACCTTTCACAATATAATTACGGTAACTGTTTAAATAGTTTATTAGGCACACCAATACGTACTTTCCTGTACACGTGCCTTCGACTTCAGTAAAAAGCTTCTGTTTTACGGTTTCTAGTAACTGGGGTCCAAAGTAGCGAGGATGGAGCATAATTTCATGTTCCAGTGCAATCTGGAATGCAGAGAAAATACACAAAATAAGCTTTGAAATTAATAATACTGCCAATGTAACTATTTAAACCAGCATCCTTCAAAGGAAATATTTGACAGTTGTAATATTTGTAATATTCGGACTTCGTACAACAGCGTTGTTAAACGAACACAACAGTTAAATAAAATAAAATGACAACTTAATATTAGAGTAAAAATTAAAAGTGTGAACGTCCTAGTAAAAGAAACAATAAAACGAAAGACAGTAGTTTTTTTAAAGAGGACCTACGTGGTAAAACATCTGAAAAATAAGGATGTAGCACCTCCAAACTTCTAAATAGCGTTGTTTACTGTAAACTGAATTCGTGAAGAAAACGAAGCTTGGTTATCAAAAGGTATGTTAAAAGGGCATCGAAATAGTTCCAATAACGCTATCTACTGAACGCAAGGCTGTGAGGGCGTGACCAAGAACTAGCATATCATGGGAATTTGTTTTTCCTTGTGGATGTCCCTTGAACGGAAGCTTTATAGGATCAAAATTCTTGAACTTAATGTGTGCATACAATGATAATAGGACATGATATGCTAGAAAGGATGCTGTTAAGTAACATTATAAGCCTGTCGAATAATTTGGTATGTATTTAAACGGAGCAAACAACTAGTAGACCGCCTGAAACTACGCAAAATGATGAGAATTTTCTTGAAAAACTATGTAGGGCGTAGTCTGACATTAAAAAACTATTATGTATTGAGAGCGCGCGGCACGCGTTTCTTGGGTATTGACGTGTTTAATAACTGAGGACAAGAGCAGATCCTAACATAGGAGCTGACTGATGTTGCTCCTGCAGCCCACAAACATGTATTCCATAGATTCACTCACCTCTGCTTGATGAGATCGATTATGGTTCCCTTATAACCCAGTCGTCTTTTCTTGAATCCAGCCGGGCGTATGAACGCCGATAATATTAACATCAGAAGGAGTAAACAAGGTTAACATTAACCATTAAGTTCAGCAGTCGAGGAGTTTAGCACTTAACTTAAGCATTCGCAGATTAACAATTCCTGTTGTAAGTGAGATAAAACCTGAAACATCTCGAGTTTCTTGCCGAAGTGGCTGATCCTGCAAAAACTCTAGCTAGTTACATGAGAAAGCGATAGAATTTCACAATGGCCCAACTAATTTTGATACGTCATCGACATAACTGTACAGTTATGCTCCAGGCGGAATCAAATCGAATGAGCTTACGAACCGTAGATAGCATTAAAACACGCAAAAACTAGGTTACGAGTTACGAAAGTAACGATGAGATCGATTGATATAAGCTCTACCTTTTCCACGAAATTACCGCTACAAAAACTGTGGGAGGAAGAGAAAAAGTGATAGCACAGAAAAGTGAGAGTCATTTATCGCCAAAGACTAACAAGGGCTGTCGGTGGCAAACACGGCGCACGGAATCAATTCCACTTCGATTAACGAACAGTTTCCATAAAGTTACGGTTGTCGGCTAATGTGGGATAATATTTTAGAGAAACTCCCTGTATTTTTTAAAATCGCAAATTCAAAATTCCTTTTGCTTTAAGTTGAAGAAGGTATTTAACCCGTTTCTTTCTCCGACAGTCGAGGAGCTGAGCCAAATTATAGCCAGCCTTCCGACTCGCCAAGGCAAAGTAATTGAGTCTTCCATTTCGCTATCCCAAAAGCTTGACATGGGCTCGACACAGTCGTAAGACTCCACCCGTAAATAAACGAGAAGTTGTCACTTGGCAACTATGTCACATACATCAAAGGCAACCCTAACCAGAAGCTCCACGATAGAGCCTGTAATTAGAACTGTATTAAAAGGATCTAACCAGTAATTATAAACAGACTATATAGACAACACCTTCCAGTCCCCAATCTCTGGTTCGTCCTACTGCCCCATGGCTTCCCGTACCACCCAAAAAAATACTTCTTCTACATACTTCGAATATGCCAGGATGGCAAAGACACAAGTTAAAACGTTTTGCAACAAATAGGAATAGTACAAATATTGGAATGTCTTCCAAAGCATGAAAGTATTTTGAGATTACTTTGGGATTTTAAGACGTCTATCTCACTTAGAAGAAAAGTGGAATTTGTTACTTGCTTGTACTGGAAAATAAATTGGAAGAATTGAATTTTACACTCACTCACAAAGGAAATTTGTAATTTGAGATTTCAATGGCAGCCTAAAAAAAGGATACAAGTCCTGCAAAAGAATTGTTAAATAACTTTATTACCGTTGTTTTTTTCGTACTAGCGGGATAAAAACTGAAGCCGCAAATAAGATGAATAAGGATATTCGTACCAGCGGCAGTATTATACCAGCCCTTCGTTCTTCCTTGCGAGTAGTAGTGCGGTACGAAGCATACAGCGGAGCAAGGGAACGATCAATACACAGGGTTGAGCTGCTTTTCCTTATGGCTTGGCTTTACCCATCAACCTCAAGACCAGGGCCACCATGTATCAGCATCCAACGTCCTAGTGATGCTCTTGTCACGTGTCCCTAAACGCCTCAAGAGAAATGCCCACGGCCCTCATCCTTTATCGTACGATTTTTAACAGTTTGCAACCTGAGGCAATAGAACTTGTGAAGTGAAGTTTTAATGAAAAAAAGTACCCTTTAATCCCAAAAGTTTTCTCCTCGCTTTTTTGGAGGATGTAGAACCCTAAATACCCTAAACAGGGATGGAGTGTGCGGGGTAGAAACTGTTATTGAGAGGGAAGGGGTCAGAAGAGGAAGCTTGGATGTGGTGATGATAAATGGAGTCCACTTTGTCCTTTCCTGGTCATTACGAAGCTTATGCTATGACGCCAGTACCTTTTCTTTTTTACCAACAGTGAGTAGTCCACATTTCCTTCCTGGAGGAGTGCACATGCATATGCAGGCCTGCAATTCCAGGAAAATAAAAAAGGAAGACAAAGGTTTGCAAGAATGCATGGAGAAGCGTAGAAGCGAACGATAAGGGTTTCTCGCGTAGAGCGAAGAAGAGAAAAATACCCAAAGATAAAGAAGCGGAGTTTGGAAGCAAGACGTAATATATATTTATTCGCTGTAAGCAGGCCCAGATGCGACTGCGCTTGTAGCGCTTCACGCAGATCCTGGCTGCCCCGCAGTTGGGGTTCCGAATTCGTGAGCGAGACTTTGGGTGGACGAACACCCTTCTTTTCTTCCCACCACACTCGCCATAACATTGTTGCCGCTAATGGGCCTTGGATGTGGTGTCAACGTCCACGCACATCCCGTAGCGCACCGGCTGATTCTGTGCTGCGATTTCTCTCCTGCTGGACGCAATAATTAGAACTGATTAAATGGTCTCTATTGGAATCTAGACTTTTCTTGTTAAGGGACAGTAAAAAAATTGACTGGCTACCCGAAGTGCCGAAAAGGAGTGAATTTTTGCTTTTGGATATATAATACACACCGTGAATTCCATCGATACCACAATTGACTTAACAAAATGCTTTCAACCTCCCAATGTTTTGTGTTGAAAAAAGGCTTTGGATGCTGATTTAGAGGTAAGTCGCCTAACTCTGCCCCGAGGCTTATAACCTCGCATTTCCTCCACGTCGATTCAAATATCCGCCAGGATTTGAACCTAGTGCTTTCTGTCAAAACGCTTACTCTCGATCTCCAATTCAATTTAAGACCGCCAAATAAAAAAATCTGCCGTCTTCAGCTAGTTTATTTTATTTCTCTTATTAACCATGCATTAACCATGCAAAAAAAATTTAAATTTTTATCTTCTATTAATATTTATGTGTATATTGATAGTCATTTTTATACTCAAGTTAATTTGTTTAAAAAGCATACTATAGTGGTGTAGACAGAGAACTTCCTACAAAATTTCAAATTTACTCCATTTAGCAGTATGTTGAAAAATTATAGTTGCAGAAGTAACTCGAGATTTCTTAAATGTTTTTCTGTTTATTTACAACTTGGGAGTTTCAATAATGTTTATATTTAAAAAAAAAACATCGGCTTTCCATTTTCCCTCCGTATTTCCAGTTAGTCAATTTTAATGTAATCTCTTTTATGTTCTACTGATTAATGTACAAGTGTACAAGTTTTCGCTTTTGTGTTGAGTTATTATGATGTGTGTCGCTATTTTCTACGGAGTCTTGTCTTCCCCAATATAATATTATATCTGAGTCTTTATTTTTTTAACTGCATACTACTATCCCGACCTCCTTATTTGGCTCGTAAGCAAAGGCTCGATGAACCAACGAACTCTAGTTATCCCTCATGTAATGCGTCGCCTACTATCCTCCTTAAAACTACCAACCTTGCCCCACCCTCACCGCCAGCAAAATTAACCAAGTCTCCCTTCCCTTTTCACTTAATACTACAGCCTTCTGGGGAAATTGGACTTCCACCACAAGCACCAGTTCCCCTTGAATAAATATACTATAGTGGGTTGATCGGCAAGAGCCATCTTGTCGTCGCTTTTCCCTGGCCGCATACGTATATCTCAAGCGTAAGAATACAGGCATCCTACAGGGCCAAACCTCTAATGGACCACGCCATGAAACGCACATCTAACTCCCCCTGTTTTCTTAGCTTTCCTACCGAGCTTCTTAATGCACTACTGGGTAAATCCCTTATTTTCCATTAACGCATTAGGGGATGCAGAGTAGGCGTGGTTAATTGCTAACGGGATCTATCTTGCTCAATGTTACCAGCCCTGCTTAACTCCCAGCATAAGTCACAGTAGATTTCTCTTTCTTTTTAAACGTCACACTTGCAATCTTGGTTAGGCAAACCGGGCTTGGAATTTCAGGGAACCTTGGAAATACCCTAAATTCTGATAAACATCAGAGTCTACGTAAGACTTGGTTATTTTCTTTCGCCGAACAGAAAGAGATAGAACCGTTTACCCTACTTTGTGGACAAACTTGTATTGCCCCAGGGCTTCATATACTTATCTGGCCCTTAAAGCCTTCTGGCGCATAATATAACTCGATTTCAATTTAGCAAAGCAAACTTGCCTGTTATCCTTTCTCCTTAATCTCATGCTGGGTGAAGCCTCGTCCTGTTTTTCTCGAAGACGAAATGAAAACAGGAGAATCATATTGGCATTCTATCAAAAGCTTTCGTATATATAAAAAAATCCCCAACAAGAAGGATTTTTAGGGTAAATAGAAAAGATTCATAATTAAGTATCCAAACCTACCGTGAAAGTATCTGCTTCACGTGAAAAAATGATATAAGGCTAACAAATTTCTGCAGCGTACCTTATGATTCTGTAGAACATTCCTGTGCTGTAAATGTGTTCCAGGAATGGATTGCGAAGAGGGATAAGGAAACGGAGATTTTACCAAATCTGAAATGACACTTTACTGGCAACTCGAGCTTATTTGTATCAAATAAGCAAAAAGTGCTTTCTACTCTTAGCTGATGCAGCAATCAGGTCATGATAAGAACTACTGGACACTTACTCTATTCTCTCTTTATTCACCCTTTCCCCTATGAAGGAAACACAAGGGTTTATGCTACGGGAAGTGTACCTAGAGCAGAAGAAGAAATCAACTATTTTGGAACAGTTCCCTCTGGCTCTATCCATGGTAATACGACCCACGCATTACTGTGGACAGAGTTTTGTAAAGTTTCGTCATGTGGACACAAATCCACCATATAGCAGAAGTATGATTGTCTTGGGGTTATAAAATGCATCGTGCCAGCCAAAGAAGTATTCAAAAGTAACTCGGTATGGGAAATATTACCTAGCTACTTTTTTTAATGCCGTCCATCCTCCCTTTATCTATAAACCCGCAATATTCTTTTCGACAGCCGAGACAGTGGCAAATAGCATTTTGCGTGAACAATGAATGTTAAGGAATCAGGCGAGATGAGCTTCCCTTCGAATTCACCGTACGGGGTCTGGGTCGAAATAAATCGCCTGCAGGTGAAGAAAACGCTCTATTTAAAAGCCAAAGAAAGAGGAATTTCTAACGTTTCAGTAGAAAGCACGACAGTACATGTAACCATCAGGATGAACACAGGAGGGTGGAGGGGAAGAAGTGGGATGAAGGACCCGCCCTTTTCCAGTTGTCGGTTCGATATTGCTTCAATTCAAGAGACTCGAAGCTGGAAATTGGATACCGATATCTTGTTCTTCGAGAATCATTCGTTTCACTAAAATATTAGGAACACTTTTTTACTCACATGCTTTATCTGGGATCGTTTATACCAAATAGTGCAAACAGGATAGGGAATAGCCTATATCATCTTTATTGTAAACTCAAATTGTGATACTCAGCAACCCAGCTTTGGACCGAACAAAGTATGAAGACACTGGGGCCCGAAGGGAATCAGAGTTTTCATGCTGACTAAGACACAAGAAAAACTTTTTTCTTTTTCTTTTTGCGTTTGTGTAGCGAGAAATGCATTGTATTTAATAAGAGGCTCTGTCACGCGAGCCAAGATCTTGTTTCCTGTCAGCTATGACTGCTGAAACAGTTCACGCATCGACAGCCGTGCAGCTTGCCAGTATGAATTTCTTGGTGCGCACGGAATCCGCCATCGATTATGCGTGGGAGTAGAGATGTCTATAGCACCATAAGCCTCAGGCAGTACGGAATAGTAAACGCAAATACGAGAAAATCGTTACAGTTTATCTTATCTTTTATGGGAGGGAACTACCAAGAAGACTGCGGCAGGCACATTTCCTTCTTCCCTTCCCGGTACCTATATTACATACACTTTAAATGCACGCTAAACTACAATGAAAACCGTTTAACACGAAACCGCTTACCTGTTAACACAAAATGGTACTTCGGTCCGGACAAAACGCTATGCAATTCCATACATTTGTTTCCTTTTAACACGAAACAAAAAACAACTACCCAGAAAAAATTTCGCGTCTTGGAGGAACGACAAGATAGTTTTGTTACGCCAAAATATTTTCGGACGACAAACTACTTTTCTCTTCTTACCAGCAGTCTCCCTCTGAAGGGTTGTAGAGCCTTAGCAACATCCCTGACTTATATTAAGTTCAAATTTTTGTCTTTCTCGACCCAACAGTCTGTGGGCAGTCAAAACATTTCTTTTTTATTTACAGTCTGTTAAAATGCTTTAAAATGGATTATTTGTGCTTTAAAATGTATATACTGTCAATGTACGAGTACAAACTTGAATATTAACTCTGTTAGCACGACAGTTTTTTAATTAACTAGGTTTTTTGCATATATCTGTTAGCACGAATTCCTTTTAATAAGAAAAAATATTCCTTTCCCTTCGATTTCGTTTTAAACGGTTTTGACTGTAATATATTTTTTCTTCATTCACATTTGGACTAAGTTTAAGAATCAATGGTAAGTATTACGGTTACGGAATCTCTTTCCCTGGTCCGTATTATTTCAATATTTTTTTTAATTTAAATATACTAGCGTAGGCTTTCGACTATTGCTGGTCTCACATATTCATGTCACAAGAAATATAATTACACGACTAGAGACATGAATATTTCAATATTTTTATAACTACTATAATGTGTATTTTTTTTAGTTATTCATAACACTTCAAGTTGAGTGATTTATGTGAAGAACCTTACGTTGAAAATGAATGATCCATCTTCTACCGATTTCTTTTTAATACAGCGGAGCCAGCTTTGTATTTATATATCAATAGTGATTTATTAATATTGACGGTAATTTGTATGTGTTGTAATTATTTATTTAAGGGTGAAATATTTCTTTGGACTGACCAATAGTTATTCGAACTGATTACATTTAAGTTTAGATAGCTGCGGAAATAAAGATTTATACGAAAGATTATAAGCTGTGTGGGCCTAAGAGTACCAAAAGAAGAGCAGGAACAATGGCAACCCTATAGCGGTAGCAATGGGGCCCTTCCCTCGTTTCTCTGGTCGGGCCGTTTACTCGGTTTGATATACTACTACCCCATACCCAAGGCGATTGGGTAGGTTTCTCAAGTAATAGGAGTTACGCTGTTTCAGTTCTTTGTATAGTAAAAGAGCTCACAAGAAGTAAAGGATCCCCAAAAGCTTCAATTGCCATTGGCTAACGACATAATGAACTTCAATAGCTTGCTCATTATAAAGGTCTTGAAGCTGTTTGTATTGAAGCTATCAGAACTTTCTCTGTTGCAACACCCTCATCTCTCGTCATTCACAGGATGAGTCAAGTAACCAATACTTACAGTGTGTCGAGGACATTGGAGGTATAGTACATTACAGTACTATACTAGCTTGGATTCCGCAGTAATGTTCTTTTGTCAGGAAGGAAATGGGAGTCTTCGAGCAATGTCTTTTCGGTATTTGTAAGTGCTATTACAAACTGCCCACGACGGAGGTTCCGATGCAGTTACGGGAGAAATTTCGACCCGTTTCCGATCACTTACATTTAACCTCGCTTTTCTACCCAAGCAAGAAAACTAGTAATTCCAAGTTATAGTAGCGTAGCTTGTTTTCTGGCACATTCCCTATACCTGAAAAGTTGAAAAGCTTAGATTAATTGTTTTTTGCCTAAAGCGTATAGATTGCAGCTGTTTCCTAGAACCGAGACAAACAGAAGAAAAAGTTTAAACTTTTTTTTCTCCCTTGGAAAAGGGATCCACACTATCCCTCCCTTTCCTCAAAGGCAAAAAAAGATATAGGCATCCTCTCTCTCCCCCTCCATTTCTCTGCAGAGTACACACAGTCAGAATACGAGACAAGGGCCACTACTGCCACCCAAAGCAAGCCACAGCTACGAGAAAGAAAAATCTATTCCATACGCAGTGTTATGTAGAAATCTTCCCACTTCTACGATGGACAAAACCATAAGAAATCTCCTTACGTGGCCTTGCCCGAGAGGGATTTTCTAGGGGAAAGAAAGCAAACATAAAATTATTATTTGCATATTTCTGGGGAAAAGATTTTTTTTTCCCTATAAAGTTAAACCACACTTCCGTGACCCTTAAAAACTTCCAGGACCAGAACCTACGCACCCTTCCCCCAACCTTCCTAGTCAGTCCCAACTCCCCAAAAAAGGTGATGATAAGTTTGTGAGTCCCAAGCCATCGTTTCTTCAATGTATGTTGTAAGACTTACTGGTAATTTTTTACTTGGGAAGAAAGTGAGGGCGGTGTCTGTAAGTAAGCTTTCGGGGAGAAAACTTGTTCGATTTTGTCTAAAGCCTCTGAACGAGTTACTAGAGCTTCGGATGGAGCACCAGCAACTCCCCAACTTTAGAATCAATATTTGGAAGAGCGCCGAGCTCGCGGATGCGATTAAAAGTCTTTGACTTCACGAGGGAAAACCCAGCGTAAATTATTGTCAACTTGATACGTTAGCCTCCCTCGGCTTCCCTCTACGAGGCTCACCCAGTTTTCCCCCGCTTGTTTTTCGGTTCCAGGAAAGTCACCCACATCCCGGAAACTCTAAAAATGCCTCTTCGGCCATTTTTTATAGAGGAAGAAGCTGGAGTCTTAAGAGAATTTGACAAAAACTCATCCACACATTCTATCCAAGACCACAGCGACCAGCAACAAAAAGGTCTAATGAGACTTCTAAAAACCGGAGTAGGAGGAGCCACACCCTTGGTATTCTAAATCCATGTATGGCGAGCTCTTCTGCGAAATCCCTATGGCAGCACATACCCAAACTACGAGAAATCCACTGGGAATTCTGGCACTTCAGAAGAGTTTCAAGTTTTTTTCCTATGAATTGTAGTCTGAGCAGAAATACCGGCTGAAAGTGGGTTTCCAACCCATACTGATATCTGCAGAGACCTGCAGCTTTCCCCCATGATTTAAGTTATTCCCATAAATATTAGAAAATTTATCACGTACCAAGGTACCAATTTCTCATTTTTGTTTTACTATCACCAGTTTCAATGATACAAAATCTCACATTTGACTAAATCAAAATGTAACCAACGTTAGCTAAAATTTGGATACTATACAGCAAAAGTTACACCTGTGTAACAGACGACATATTGAAGAAGAAAATACTTCGACGTTGGGTATTGTGTACAGATCAGACAACTACCACTCCCATACAACTTAGCTCGATATGGGCCGTTACCATATGGAGTTTCGGAACAACTTTTTGCAAAAACCAGTACATATTTCATACAAAAATGGGCTAACGGTAAAGTTAAGCATATTCATCGCTGCAATTTTCCAGAAGCTAGTAGTATGTAAATTAAGTTTTCAACTACGTGAAACACGCGGACTAAGAAAATTTCCATTGATTGTGCTTGGTACTAAGAAATGTGTATGTCACAAATTGTAATTGTTTTCAAATATGACAAGACGTTTTAAAGAAATTTTGTTTCCAAAGTTAGGCTCCTTGATTTGGGAAATTGTACTGGTACAGCAAACTGTGGTGACAAGTTGTGCTTTTCAGAAGAAAAACAAGCGTAGAAAATGTGCCAACAATTAGCTAGCTAGTTTGTTTGTATTTTTCTATAGGCAAGGATTTCGCAGAACATTAACAAACATCAGTGCCATCTATTAGTGACAGTTTCACATCAAGTACCTATAGTGTTGTAAACTGTTGAGCAAGAATTTATGGGTACTTTCAATACTTAAATATTTTATGCAAATTTAAACAATTTTACAAAAGTTAATAGATATTAATTAGAAAATATAGTACTGTTAAAATAGTATTAGTTTGCATATGGTCGATTGATACGTAAGTAAGAAAGAATTTATACATTTCACAAAGATGATTGCGATTGAGCTCAAATATTATTATAAATGTGTAAGATCAAAATCAAGTAAAACATTATGGTAAGCTGTTTTACTACAATGCAACATCTTCGGATGTGAACTTAGTTGAACCAAAACTTTGGAAGAAACGGACTTAAGCTTTTTTTTAGAAAGGGAGCTTTGCCGAAATTCCAGAAAAAAACTTAGCTTGTTATTCATCTTGACGATCGTACCTTTTTTCTTTTGTGAAAAAAAACAACAACGAAGAATTACTGGTGTAATTATGAGAAAACTTGAATGTTAATCGTGCCAATGCTCCTGGCGAAAACTGCGGCCTGGACAAACTCCTGACACGAACGAGCGCCAGGCCACAGGTAATCAAAGCAGATCTTTCAGCAGGAGTCGTTCACAAAACATTTCCCAGGCAGCAATGTTAAGGCACGTTAGTAAGCTACCTGGCACGATTTCTCGTGAAATATTCTTTATTTTCTCATTTTTTTTTTTATTAAAGTTAGATGTCCCGTTGAAAGCAACTGGACTATTGGTAAGAAGTTACCATAGTAACCCAAGGAAAGTTCTTCTGAGTTGCACTACTTTAAGATTCCCTGGGGACCTCTACAAAATCTTTGGACCCTTAGCACTAATGCTGAACTTAGTTACTAGAAGGACCAAAGGAGATATTCAGCCATGATAAATTCCTTACTTGTAAGGTATAGGCAGCCTATACCAATATTTATTCCATTTATCTGCGATGGTTGCCAATACATCTCTTTTCCCCCCTAGTCCAATACTTGTATTGCTTTGTGAATAGCTCGGTCCCACAGTATGTAAAGCTATAAATTGTGCTTGTTATTCTATATAATCAAAAATATATTTATACCTAAATCTCTTCCAGTTTTAGTAAAAAAAAAAAAAAAATCCAGTAACGGATGAATCATGAATCGCGCGGTTGCACAGCTGCGTAAACTAGAAAAACGAATGAATAAAAAAAAATTCCCGCAACTCTTGCTTCGAAATATAAAATGAAAGTAAATAAACGAGTTAAGCAAAACACCCATGCTTGAATTCCAGGTATTTTTTAATGCATACATAACAGAAAGCTTTCCTTTTTGTGAACATCGCACGTGTGGGACGTGCAAAACTGGATCTTTGTGGAAGTTTGGAAATTCTGCACATAATACGCCTCTTCTACTAACATGTGTATACAACCTTCCCTTCTTCCTCCCCTTACCTCCTACAGAGAGTACAAAATAGCGAGAAACTAAAACGAAGAACCGTGTTGCAGCTGTTATAGGCACGTCTGGTCTGGTAAGCATACCCAAGTACGAGGTGTATGTACAGGTGTGTGTTTCACTTCTGAATATTGTACTCGTTTAGTAAGCCATACTTTTCCAGGGACTGTGCTGTACGCATAGAACTTGCACACTTGGTATTGGCTTCCGTGAATAGCTTTCCCCACCCAAGCCAACACGACCTCAAAGCCAGCACTCTCAGCTAAAGAAATACTGACTAGTTTTTATCTCTTTTCCTGTGTCAATGCCAAGCTTAATGACTCACGGATCGAGGCTCGCTTCCCTTTCAAAACTACAATTCCAGAAAACAAAAGACGAGCGCCACCTGCTTGTCCACATTCCAAATGCACGTGATGCGCGTTTGTTTACCAGTCTTCATATTTCAGCTGGTTGGAATTACATAATTTCAAAACATATTCTTGCATTTAGAAATATACCTCATTCAAGGGACTAGAGCACGAGTAAAATCTTTACGAAGTTCAGATGGTAACCACAAAGGAAGAGATCTTGAAATAACTCGTTTCATCGTTTCAAAGACTCAAGGCTATTCCGAGGGTCCAGGAACAAAGCATATTTATTGACGTTGATTATAGCTATAACCGAAAGTTGTACGCTCTTCGATTTTTTTTTTAAAGTTAATGGTAAGAAAAAAATATTTTAAGCAGTTGTTTATGAAACTTCAACTTATTCTATAGAAAAAGTTAAGGTAGAATTTTAAATGGCAAATGCCATTCCAAACTTCGGGATAAACATTCTTTAAGTTATCCGAAGAAATAGTCACGAAAGTAATAAAAAAAGAAGTAACACGACTTGATTTTCTGAATTTTATAAAGGATTAGAACTTCCAACTATAAAGCAGTTCGTCCTGCGATCTAAGTATTTCCCGGTCTATGTTTGTCCAATAAAAAGGGTCAATGCCATCGGCTAACCGCAAATTGCATACTTACTATCTATTTGCAAAATACAATCGAATTCCCTTTCGCTCCCACTTGTCTGGTTTTCCACTCATTTTCGTGTAAGAATTCCAAGAAAACGACCCGCAAAGGTTACTAAATGGGCCTTCAACTTCAACTTGGACGATTCTTACCCTGTAATAATTATCCCCGTAACTAGCAGCTACTAGGAACTTGTTCTGCGTTTGGTTCAGTAGCCTTTGCTTTAATGTTGTTTTCCTTTTCCAGCCAAAATGTACCCCAACAGAAGCAGAAATTTGCCAGCTGGTGCCCATTGGATTTCTACCTACTAACAACAAAGACAAAAAGAAAACAGGATCTGCGCTTAGTTCATCATTTCTTCTCCCCGAAAGAAGACATTGCATTAGGTTTGTAAAACTCCCAAGGGAGTTACTGTCTGTCGGCTAGCGCAGCAGACGGGGCTTGCAGGAGTTAAAGTGAAAGTTGTTTCCAGCTTTTGGCTGTTTTCGCTTCCGTCAGTAAATCTCTATGTATGCAACGAGAGCAAGTCTAAAAAGGAAGGAGGTTTTAGTGATGGAGCCCAAACTTTTTTTTCTGATGTGGAGACAGACAGGGAGCTATAGAGAGAAATACGGAGAGACAGGGAGAACCAAGGAGAGAAAGAGAGGGAGAGTCAGAGATGGAGAGAGAAAGAGAGGGAGAGAGAAAGAGAGGGAGAGAGAAAGAGGAAGAACGAAAACTACACCATAAGATCAATAGCAGGAATTCCTACCCTTGGCTGGCCACCGGCGCTTTTCGTGGCCCAAACCGCTCCGTCGCAATTTCTATTAAAATCATAGAACTTGCATTGCTCTAAAGAAATATACTGGGGCAAGACTAAACCTCTAATATTGGGAAGTTAAAACTCTACTTTCTTTACTTACTATTACTTACGTGAACATACTATTTTGAAAACAAAACCTGGCAATCGCAGGTTTCTTGGGGGTAGAAATTTGCAAACATCCCCGGCAACGAAGCAGTAACAGGCACAACAATCTTCTTGTTTTCCCTGCCTCGTCTTTATGCACAAATATAAAATATTTCTCGGTAAGGGTTTCACTTCTTTCGTTAATTCCTAGCTCCGTCACTCAATTGTAAAACAATCTTGCAAAACGAATGGGCCAATTCTCAAACTCCGCAAAACAAAGAAAAACCTAGTATATTTTCAGTTACATGTGCCCTCTCTTGCTATGTCTGGCTTTCTATATTTTTTTTATTAAGATAGAAGAAAGTGGTTTTGAAGAAAAACGTTCTGTGAGTTTCGAGAATTCTATAGAGCTAGGAAAAGATATAACATGAGCCTGTTTTCGAGGTTAAATGTTTTGTCTGGCACAAAAGAAGGGGTTACAAATTAAATTAAAGAAAAATTACGAAATTGAACTGTCAAGTTGCCTCTTTTGTATTTACGAAGATTCTATTATGTAAAATTTCGAGCATAATACCCTAATAGCCAGAAGCAACTGTTCAGCATTTAACCTACTCAACCCTTGCATGCCGGAGCCTCCTTACAGGTTAAGGGTGTTAAACGTGAGAGCACTTCCGTGAACTATTCCGCGGAAACCGTAAATGTTCAATTTGAATGACGGCAAAATTGGGGAGCAAACTTTATCATACTTTAACGGAGACGCTCTAGATACATTGTTTGCTTTATTAAAAAAAAAAAAACCTGCTACTCTTGTTTTCCGTGTCTTTATTTTTGTATCCCTAATTCCGAACTTACATTACCTCTTTGTATTTTCACGTTACGGGGAAAATTACTTTAAGAATACAGGCAGCACATAACTGAATATTTTTCTACTATTCTGAAAATCCTGAAACAGCAACATCCCAGCCGAGGCTTTTGTATGCAATTGTCTGAAACCAGAAGCTCGCATTACTGTCCAGCCCGAAATGGGCACTGCAAACGTGTGCATGGCCTGAACATCAATATAAAATTATAGCATTTCTGGGTAACTTGTTGGGGTATTAAATAACTTTAACAATGGACTTTACATTAATGTTATAATTTAATTCACTGTGCGCCTCACACCAAGTGTGAGGCACTGATGTGCGACACTGCGTGATGAGGACTCAGCAATAATTTTGAAAGTAGATAATGAATTTTTCACGGATGCAACGAACAAATTAACGAAAACACCATACAGCCTCTCTTTCTCTTCTATTATTACCACGCCCAGTCCGTTTTTTCCATAAATATTCTAGAATTGGTATACCGGCATTGGATTTAAAGTTATTTTTAATTATCACTCATCCAACATCGTATATTTCGAGTAAAATTATTTCTGGACTTAAATGTCGCTGGGATTTTAGGGAAAAGATAAGGATATAATTAACTTAAGGGTGACTGAGAGCTTTACCTTAATAACCTTAATTCAACACAAAATCGTTCCACCAGCGATTCAGAACCAAAGGAATTAATCGTTTGTACGAAAGTTGGAGCTTCGTAAACATCTCTTGCCTGCCATTCAATTACGTATGGAGAGAGCAGCACACAGTAAGCAACGTAGACAGCTTTTCCTTAAGAAAAAAAAGGTAGGCCATAATTGCGGCTTTTTTATTAACTTGGTTGTGCAATTCAATATTTCTTACATGACCAGGACAAGGGATCCTTCGCTCGCAATAAATAAATATAATTATAATTATATTTTGTTTCCTTTTCGTGGTCAACTTATCATGCAAAAACTATAATTTAAGTACTAGCACACAACAAAAAAGCCTCGCCTAATATCGCACAACAGAATGCGTCATCCACTATTTGTCAGTCAGAAATCTAAAACTTCTACAAATCCACAATATATTCCTAAACCGTACACGATTATATTCTATGTTGGGTACGCCTATAAGCGTTTCAGCCGTACAGGTAGTTGTAGAAACTGTACAGTACTGAAACTATTGATCGTCTTATGGAGTTTCGGAATTGACGAATCACAGTGCTTATCCCCTGTTTAGACAAATACTGACATTTCTTGCCTATTTCTAAGCTCAGGAAGGGTTCTCAACGCGTTGTCCCTTCTAAACTCCCCAGTTAATTAAGGAGCACATGTACTAAAATCCCTTGTTAGAGGCAGGGTTGACAGCGGTAATTTTTTTTACCGCTATCCGGTAACGGTAAAAGAGATTTTCGATTACCGTACCGCGGTAAGTATTTACCGCGATACTT
>JAGJRO010000581.1:0-22322 GCA_022832285.1 Lepidurus apus apus
AAATTTGAAACAAATTTTCTCGTTCTTAGAATAATGTGTACAATAAGAATTCATCCAAATATCAATATGTTATGTCGTTGGCTATTGCCCTTTAACTACTCAATGAAAAAATTCGTGCTTTGGTTGTGCACTACCTGTGAGCAAACTCAAGAGCCTTGTAAAAGAATTACTTCATGAAATGCGCTGGTTTTCTCAAAAAAGTGTTCCGAAATTCCCCGTGCTAAGCGCCTGTACCGAGCTAAGGTATACGGGAGCCTTAAACTCACCGAATAATTCACCTTTCTCCTGATGGAACCCCTCCCCGAAGTAGTAGTCAGTCGTCTTGCGACGTCCGGCACGGCAGTTTGTTTCCAATTCATACAATAAAAAGAAAAAAAACTGTTAGTTCACTTTAAAAAACGCCAACTCGTCGACTAACTTACTTGGTCTTTATAGACGTGGATGGAGCCGACATTGGTAGCTCATACCGCTGTCATGCTGAAGAACCCGTACTGCCACTGACCAAAGTAAACGGCTCGCTCGTTGAGGGCAAGTAAGCCGGGGACCCATTTTGAGACGCTTGGCTTCACACTAAGGAGTTCACCTAAGAAAATATTCCGGTTAGTAACACCCCTATTTGTTCTCATGACGAATTACCTGGAAAATGTCGCCGCAACGAAATATCCCAGTCAACGGGAGAATGAAACCGATGGTAGTCCCCGGGGCGCCAAATAGATGACGCAGTAGTGGAGGCCGGAAGTTGTGGACCCTGTTGAGAGTTGAACCAGTTGAGAGGGTCCCAAAAATTGGCTCAGGGAGTAGTACACCCTCTTCACCTGTCCCAACAGTCCATTCCGGTCCACTGCGCCAAAATAGAGACTTCCCCATCGGCTTGTGACACCTTATTCTTATGTGCCCTTGATCACTATCCGCGTCTTCAACAATAAGTTCCAAGGAAGGGCCGCTGTTTGCATCTGGCTCTTCAAATGTTTTAAGTTTAAGGCAATGGAAGCAATTTTTAACATATCAGAAACGGCAATTTTGTATTTATGAACAGCACATACCCGCCGATGGCGATGTTGTTGCGTGTGTAGTAGCTCTAGCAGCTGACATCATGGAGATTGAATTTAAAACTGGTAGACGAAGATTAACCGTGGCGTTATGTTATGTTTAATACTGGAATATTAAGTCAATTGTTACAATCAGTTAACACATCATTTACTGTTAAGTATTGTTGGGCAAAAACATGCTGAGTTTACCTTGGCTTGGGTTGGCACTTCGCTTTTCGGACTTGTCTTGGCAAGTTTCAATGGGATAATGACGCGGTGGCGCAGCTCCCTAAGGAGCTTGTATTGGTGTGAAAGCAATTTTGACAAGTGACGGTGTGGCAGCAAACATATAGTGACGGTGTGGCAGCTAACCACAAAATGGTAACTTCGAAGGATTGTGTTTGCGAAGTCAAAGGTAACTTATTGTGCAAACTTTCGCGTTTAAAAATGTCTTGTATTATTTATTAGCTTTAGGCTGTAGCCATCTTGATGTTGACGATGATTCAAGTTCAGGAGATTCGTCCGGATCATCGCCTTCAGGTTTGTCATCAGCACTTACGTGTTCCACAATTCTTTCCGATTCCAATACCGAGCTTGCGAAGCCGAAGGTAACCTGTATTCCCCACTTGCTGTCTTGACTATAGCAGCTCTAGTCTGACCATCCGGACCCGGCAGCGGTCTGACGATGCGGCCAAGCGGCCAGTGACCACGTGGCGAGTGGTGGTTGACGATAAGGATGAGATCTCATTCTTTGATGTTGCGTTTGGGAGCCAACCATTTCCTGCGCTCTATCAGGGCCGGCACGTACTCCCGAAGCCACTGTTTCCAGAAACGGTTTGTCAGGGCTTGCGTAACTCGCCAGCCTTTTCGGTGAGCTTATTTCATCTTCGAGAAAGATGTCGGGTGGAAGGTTAAGGTTTGATCTTCCCATCAGGAAATGGTTTCGAGTCGGAGGATCGGGGTCAGTGTGATCGACACTGGCGTGTGTCAGTGGGCGGCCGTTGATCAAGGACTGCTTCGGCAAAGACTAATAAGTAACTTATCCGTTACAACTTGACCCTTCAGGGTTATGTTCAAGGCCCTTTTTGCAGATCGGACCATTCTCTCCCATACACTGCCAAAGTGTGGGGAAGCCGGTGGTGGAAAGTGCCATTCGATGCCCTTTTCGGCCAGGCTATCTGTTATGTGCTCCTGGTTCCACCTTCTCAAGCCTTCTCGTAACGCCTTCTCTCCAGCAACAAGGTTAGTCCCATTGTCGCTGAAGCATGTCGTAGGGCACCCTCGGCGGCTGACGAAACGGCGAAAAGCCAGGAGGAAGGAGTCGGTATCCAAAAAGTGGGCCACCTCTAAATGGATAACTCAGGTGGTGAGACAGGTGAACAGGTAGCCGTATCGCTTGTGGGTTCTACGGTGAATTACCACACACATCGGGCCAAAAAAGTCAACTCCCGTATGGGTAAATGGCGGCTTGTAGGCTTCAAGTCGTTGTCGCGGCAGCGGAGCCATCATAGGGCTTGTGGCACGGCCTTAAAGGGGGAGTCAGGTGCAAAAAAAGTAAAAAAAAAAAATATGTTATAGAGGAGACCAAAAGAAATGTTCTGGCTGAAGAACCCCTATGTCAATTATGCATATTAACAGAGTAATTAATTATTTAGCGGTTGAAGCTCCGCCCCTTTCCCCCAAAATTCAAATTTTCCTATCCTTATAACATTGGGGGACAGTTGGCCGGCGGCCTAGCGACTTTGCCTACGAGCGCATTCAAAATCGATCCCAGATCTGACGGTACCATTACCTTTCTTTTGAATGCTTAAGCAGTTTTTTACGCGCTTTGGTTACTTCGCAAATTTGATCAGAAAAAGCCACGTTTTCTTCGCGCCACGACGGGAACGTTCCGTTTCGTGGCTGCAGTGGGGCCCAAGCCGGGCTAGTCTAGCTTTCGTGCCTGCGGGTAGCTGGCCCGTGTTTTTATAGCCTTGGCGCTTGTTGTGTTGTGTTCCTTTGCCGTGCTAACTCAAGTCCTTTCTTTGGCGTGCGTCTTATGTACGTGCTGACTATTCGCTTGTATAGTTTATTAGTTTGAGTCTTCATAACCTTTAAATAGAAATGAGGATTAACGATAGTGTTTCAAGCGATTCTTCCGATTCAGAATGCATGTACACTATTGCCCAGGAGGCTTTTACTAATGAGGATTTTGACCCATATGCAAGTGACCCATTGCCCATTTCTTTACCAGCGTGTGGACCTAAGGAACCTGGTATGCGCTAAATTTACGATCCTTTTATAAAGCCTCTTTTAACTTTTAGCTGTAGAAGTTAGTCATGATGACCCAGCGCTAGTTGACCAAGGCGACCCATTCCCAGACCGAAGTGCGACACTAGATTGGTGCTCCTGTTTGCATTGCCGGCATATGCCTACAAACCTGGAGAATCGCTGTTGTCGGGAATTATTTACTGATAGGCAGTTAGCTTTTGTGCACGAAAGTATGTAAAGACTTTGCTTTTAGGCTTGGTTATTTATTCTGTTTGTAGGTAACCTAACGTGCCTTAGCCTCTGTTCAGAATTTCAAGAAACCACACTAACAGAATCGGTTCTAAGAATGAATCTAATTGCGCAATCTAGAATGATGGTCGAACCTCTAGATTTTAACCCGTCAAATAAGTATAATAGCAAACCTTTCCAGACAAGTCCTCAAAGAATTTTCGTCTTGTTTCCTGAAGATCTCTTAGATTCATGGCATACCGCAACTTTACCTATTGGATGTGTGGAAAGTTAGGAAGAAAAATGCGCAAGGTAGTTCCTGCTTGCTGCTGCCTAGCTATTCGAGAGAAATACCCCGAAGGCAGTGGAATTTATGTGCCCTTTGGTGAAGCCCAACCGGTAGACATGTAAAGAGTTGTTAATTTAATCTTGGTTGCCCCAAACCCAACTACAAATTATAGCAAAAAAAAGGAAACGTAGAAATAGAGCCAGTTTTTTCACGTTGATTTATTGACTTAATTTGACTTAGAACGGAATTTTGGAACAGGATAATTGAATATTTACATATATATATATATATTTATATATATATATATATATATAGATGTCGTCCTCGTTATGTATGTACAATCCCGTCCGCGATCTTCTGCGGCAGGTGGCTAGCCTACAGCGTTTAGACAATCTGGTTGGCTATAATTATGTATGCAATGTGAGTTGAGCTTACTGGGTAACTAAATATCATCGTCTCTGTCTGTGACGGCATCTTCAGCCCTTCGGTACCGTGTCATGCCTTCCAAGTTCCGAATCAGGTCTTCTTTTCTTGGGGCAGGTACTCTAGCGATGTTTCGCAGCAAAGGTTCGGGAGCTGGCTTCTTGTCTCCACGTTCAGCTGACCTAACAATATTACTCATTAGTTCGTCTACGTATGCAAAGTTCTTTTTTTCGTAGACTCTCCTAGCCATCCAATGCTTTGTGGTCTTTCGGTGCTCGATGTGGTAGAGCAAGTTCCCAGACGGGTCTTTTGCCTGGGACCGACCAACATTGCGATTGTGGTCTATCACTGCTAGCTCTCGGCGGGCAATCATGGCTGGTTTGGTGAAGTGGATCCTCTTGGGTGCCCACTTGAGTGCGGTGTTATGGTGCACCTCAAGTTCTCCCGTATGACAAAAGTGTGTCAAATGCTCCAAATCCTTCAATAACGTACGATCGAAAACAATCGCACGCAAGGCTTTATGTGGTGGAGAGCCTTCGTCGAGCCATGCTCTGGGAGCAGCAGGCATTGGATGCTGGCAGCATTCGAATTTGTTGGCGGTATCGCAAGAGTGTTGGTTAGCCACGTGGTAAACCACGGATGTCCATTTCCCCCTAATAGAGTAGTCAGCCTCTGAGATTCTACATAAGTATAAACAACTGACTTTAGGAGCTCCACGTCACCACCGCAGGCCTTAGATGTCCACCAGAGATGCCGGTTGATGGTTTCAATCCACGGCATCAAAGCAGCATTCTCTTTCTTCTTTGCTGCAGCCATCAGACGTTTGTGGATGGATTTCGCAAAGTGCCAAACATCAAACTGATGTAAATGCCAGTGTCCTTCTTTATCTTCCGCATCTGCACCCCGATGGATCGATGTCGATCTGTGGCCACAGCAAAGATGTTTGGTAGAGCTGGTAATAGACTCTTCATGACTCGGCTAAAACCTACTGGTTCAAGGTTATTTGAATGCGGAACTTCGTCAGTTTCGTTCACTTGAACCCCCTCCATATCAACAATTAATCCTGTAGCTGCGTCCATAACAGTATAAACGCAGTACTTCGCACAGTGCCCTGGTGAGTCACATTGTCCATCACAAACAAGCACCAGTTTCGGGCTATCTTGTAAAACAGATTTTACTCTGTCTACTTCGTTAACCCAAAACTGATGGATGGCGGGGAAAATGAGGTCAGACTGGTACTCGAATAGTGAACTCCTATTCAAGTGAGGCAGGCGAAGGGCAGTGGACAGGTTTGCATGGCTCGAATAAGAAGAGCCACTCATTAGCACGGCAGCTGGGATCAAAACGTTCCCGGCTGCTCGCGCTCGCTTGCTAGTGCCGATAAGAGGCTGCGAAAGCCACACGTGTGTATGGTGGTTGGCACACAAGAGTTTGCATGTCAGTGCACTACCCCTCGTGGCCTTAGTGACCTCAACTACCAGGGCACCGCACGTCTGGCATCGTTGAAAGAGTTCGTCCAAACTGGACGAAAATACGAAGAACTTCGCATCCCGAATCAAGTCATCTGAGGACTTGAAAACCCCTTCAGACAGATTTTCGCCGTTGTCAGAGTCAGAATCCGACGGAGGGTCCTCCGCTCCACATGGCACAAAATCACTGTCAGCGTGTGCTTCGGAGATCTTGCTAGTCCGACTGTCTTTCGATGTTGATGGTTTAACAGACTGTACAGCTGCAGCGGGTGACTATACGGGGTTAACAATTAGAAAACGAACTGGTGTCTACATGTACAAGCAGAAACTTACATGGAGCCTTGGACGCTTCTCGCGTGCTGATGTTGGGCTAAGCGTCTCCGAGAAAGAGAAAAGAGATGGTACGGCATCAGGTCGAAGCCGTAACCGTTCACCATTTGGCCCAACTGAAGTTCCAAGGGTAAAAATTAGTGCGGGTAAAAAAGAAAACGGGCTTTGTGTCTTATAGAGACACCTTGCAAGCAAGCAAGCAAACTGTACAGCATACACCAAGAGCCACAGACAATTTCCAACCGAAACATGATGAGTTGTAACCGGCAGGAATTGAAACGAAGCAAGCGTTACAGAAATACCAGTAAAATAAGGCATTCTAAGGATTTTTTGAGGTGCGGTTGAGACTGATGAAAGAATGTTGTCACGCAGGAGAAACAAAAGAATCTTATCACGACGATAAACAAGGCTTTCGTAGATTGTTTTGAAGATCGACATACCTTTGCAAGCTATAGGCTGCAATAACTTTCAACAGCTATACTTGGACTGAAATTAAATGTCGCAAATTGGCAACAACTGGCTTTTAGGTAAGTACAATGTTATAGTGAAGTTTGGTGGAACTTCTCAGACAAGAACCCATATTTTGTGCCCGTTGCCAATTAAATTGCATTATTATGTTATTTATCATATATTATTTATCGAACTATCATTTTAGTTCTACCTATAAGCGAGTATTATGTTTACGAAAATAATCTGCCGACTGAAAGTGTTTGTAGCAAATACGGATTGTTTTGGGCTGGAACGTTTCCACTCTTCTGAGTTTGTGCAACCATAATGCGTACAGAGCGGGCTTCTTAGCTTTGGTTACCTCATGAATAGTGACCTTACATTCACCACTGTCACGGTTATTGCAATTAAGTGCCGAACAACCACCCATATCGGAAAGCTACAAAATAAGGTGATTAAAACTATGAACAAAAATGAAGATATACAGGCCTGTTTATCCGCTGGCGTTGACACGTTGGTGCACTAAATCACTTTGCTATGTACACGTGAAGTAGAAAGGAAGAAACGTGAAATAGTATATTAAAACTAACTAGTCCTATAAGAACTAAAAAAGAAACTAATCTAAAAATCTACTGTAAAACTACGTCACATTTCCCGAGACTACTTCACGCGCCAAGACCACGCTTTGGAATGTCGTCGCACGATAACACGCGTTCCAAAGCTTCTTAGCCTAGATATGTACCATATATATAGTTAGACAGGCTATCCTGACTCAGGATGTGTCCTGACACCGTGCTATCCTGGCACAGACGCTCGCCTCGTTGACGTTCGTTGAGCTGCGGGACGGAACGTTCCCGTCGTGGCGCGAAGAAAACGTGGCTTTTTCTGATCAAATTTGCGAAGTAACCAAAGCGCGTAAAAAACTGCTTAAGCATTCAAAAGAAAGGTAATGGTACCGTCAGATCTGGGATCGATTTTGAATGCGCTCATAGGCAAAGTCGCTAGGCCGCCGGCCAACTGTCCCCCAATGTTATAAGGATAGGAAAATTTGAATTTTGGGGGAAAGGGGCGGAGCTTAAACCACTAAATAAATTATTACTCGGTTAATATGCATAATTGACATAGGGGTTCTTCAGCCAGAACATTTCTTTTGGTCTCCTCTATAACATATTTTTTTATTTTTTTTGCACCTGACTCCCCCTTTAAACCTAATGCAGAAAGGACAGTGGCGGATGAATCTACGGATTGTGGCCCGTCCGCGAAGTATCCAGTATTGACTGCGAACTTCAGCGAATATACGGTCCGTTGACTCGTGCAACTCGCACTCGTGTGCCTCCCCAATCATCAGTCTAGCTAGGTGGGAGTCTGGATCAAGGATTAACGGATGCTTAGTATCTTGATCCAAGTCTGCGTGTTCCAAGCGTCCTCCTACTCGCAGAAGTCCTTCCTCGTCCAGGTAGGGAGTTAACTTCGGAAGACAAGAATTGTTAGGAAGTTTGTCTGACTTCTTCAGGGCCGCTATTTCTTCACCGAAAGTTTCATGTAGGGCGATTCTAAGGAGTAGGGCAAGGGACTTCCTTAGTTCGTGTGCCGATAAAGGACCGTCACGTCTCTCATCGGATTTTGCTTTTGCGTTGTAGATAAAACGCATCACGTAAGCCAGTATCCTCTTTGGACGACTAAGTCGGGAAGCATTCATCATTAACGTGATGATGAAGTTGTCCTCCTTCGCAACATGGCCAGCCCATTTGCTAGGAAGGACTTCGGGATCCGACATAGAACAATCCGGGGTATCTTCCCACCTGGGCCGTCGTGGAATCTGTCCAGAATATGGTCTCCTGCAACGTCAATTGCAGCTCGGTGGTGATCGCTTGTGCCAGCCGAGCGCCGACCACAGCTCCCAGATATTCAAGGCGTCTCGGAGGCGTCGCAGAACACGTGAAGCTGCACGGAACGCGGTAGACCAGCGTTTTTAAAGCAGCGTGGAATATCAAAGTTTCGATGTACGATAGTTCACACAGCCAGTAACTCCACGGTTCTAGTAGGCAGTCTGGCAAGGCCTCATCCCAATCTTGGTGGGTCTTCCACATTTCTTGTACGTGGGCCTTTGCAGTCAAGACGACTGGAGCTAAGAATCCCAGTGGATCGAACAGGCTGGCTATCGTGCGCAGCACCTCTCTTTTCGTACGGGGCTCATCCCGAACATTTACCTTGAACGAGAAGGCGTCGGTTTCTGAGTTCCATAAAATTCCAAGAGTTCTCTCCACTGGCAAGTCATCAAGATCCACGTTCATCCTCGGATCAAGGCGTTCGGTTGGTGGTAGGGAACTCAGAATTATTCGCGAGGAGGAAAGCCATTTCGTTAAATGAAAACCGCCTCGGGCGAGCAATGTGGTAAGCCTCTTGCAGGTATCGAGGGCTTCGTTCTCCGTTTCCACGGAATCCAAATAATTGTCGACGTAGAACTGTCGCTCAGTCTTGGTTTGAAGTTCAAGGGATTCTATGGCGAAGTCTCTTGCTACTTGGTGAAGTGCATAGTTGCGCACGGTTGGCGAAGAGATGGCTCCAAAAATGTGCACCCGCATTTGATACGTAGAGGGGGGCTCGTTGCTACGGTGCCCTCCACAATAATCGAAGTGCCGGTTGATCATCCGGTTGTACCAGAACTAGATGGAACATTTTCTCGATGTCCGATGAGACAGCAACCGGATTTTCGCGGAAACGGATCAGGAGTCCAACGAGGCTGATCAATAAGTCGGGTCCATGAAGAAGGCAATCATTCAGGGACGTACCATGATGTAGGGCGGACGCGTCAAAAACAACTCGTACCTTCGCAGGCCTATTCGGGTTCGTGACTCCGTGGTGTGGGAGATACCACGTCTTTCCACGGGGTCCGTTGAGGTCTGTGTAACTGAGCTTTTCCGTGTGTCCCAGCTGCACATGTTCGTTAATTATGGCTTCGTAGTTTCGGGCATATTCAGGGTTGGATCGAAAACGTCGTTCAAGGCTAAACAATCGACGAAGAGCGGCTTCACGATTATTCGGTAGCGTAACTTCATTTGACTTCCAAGGAAGGCCCACTTCGTATCCTACGCCATTATGCCGGATCGTGGAGCCAATGGCCTTCAGCGCTATGGCGTGATAAGGTCTCCGAAGTTGGGGAGTGGCCTTAATCCCCAAAGACTCAATTTCCCAAAATGTCTGAACCATGGAATGCAGAGTGTCGTCCGTGTGTGACCCCACTGGCAGGTTCACATGGCCACACACGGGTAGAGCTTTGCTGGATGCCGAGCTCCCGAATTTGGCTGGAAGGCGCCCGACGACACACCAACCGAAGGGAGTATGAATAGCCTTCGGAGCATTCGTGTCTCTGGGCGGTTTTTGGACTTCCAATATGTTGTGAGCATCCACGGCGTCCATGCCTAACAGAACGGTGACTTCTCCAGAATCGATGGAGGATAAGTCTAGATTCTCCAGGTTTTTCCACGTGCGCTTCAGCCTGGGCCACTCCGGAGCCCTGCGACTCACATTGAGTCGAGGTACGGTATAGGCATCGGTCACCTTCAGCCTAAAATCTCCAGAGCGGGAAGAAGCCATAAAGTTTACTCGACAAGTCGCAACGTGGGGATCGGAACCGTGAAAGGTTCCCAAACGAACGATTTACTCCGGGCCTTCGAGTTTTAATAACGCTGCAATATCAACCCTAACGAGGGAGGCTTCACTGCCATTATCGAGCAGGGCATAGGTCTCGCAGCTGATGCCTTTCGTAGACAGGCCCACCGGTACGACGGATAACAGCAGGATATCATCGTGTTTGGGGGTCGTCATTGCATTGACGTGGTAGTTTGCTGTATCTCCTGCAGCTACCGGTGAGGATGTCTTAGCACCAGTGTTGCTTCCCTTTCTATCGTAGGCTCTGGGGGCTCCATGGAGAAGGGGATGGTGCATCCTCTTGCATTCGCCTATGCTGCATTCTTTGCCGACGTGGCAGTCCCCGACTAAGGTGACCGCGCTCGAGTCAGCGAAAGCAGCATCCCTTATCTCTGGTCAATGAGATCCTTTCCAGGGGAGAGAGGCTCTGGAACCTGTCACAATTTTCCAGAGGGTGGGACTGCTGGCAGGTAGGGCACTCCTTACCCTTAATCGGTGCAGGTTGTGCTCCGGCTGTAGCGAAGACTCCCTTGCGGTTCGAGGGGTTCCGGTCCTTCCCCTGGTTGTACGGTTTTTTGGTTTTCTTCAAATCCCTTTTCTGACCTGTCTCCTTAAAGGGTTCGATCAAAAAAGGTAAAAAGGATTAAAGGGTGTAAAAGAACAGTTGGAGTCCCTCGATAATCTCGGAAATTTCCTCCCTGGTGAAAAGGGCTTCATATTGTCACGCTATACATTTGCAAACGATTTTATTCTGCAAGGTGAGCGTGTAGTTCGCTAGGAACGGTGGGTTTCTAACGTTATGTATTTAAAAGCTCTAAGTAAGTGTACGTGGCTAAGAGTTTCGTCTTTAATATGGTTACAAGGTTCAGTGGTAGAATGCTTTAACTCCTCTTAGAATTCACAGTAGCCTATTACCACACACACACAAGTGCTTTTTAGGTCTGTAACAATCAGCACACGACTTTGTTACGACTCTTAACTTATGACTCTAACACCCGACTCATCTGAAGTCCCGACTCGAGGTGTGGGCTAAACGCCCACACCTTTTATACACTACAAGGACCCCCTCGTTCCCCGCTGGAATGTCAGTTAACCAGAGCAAGGCGCCAGGTTACTTGAGACGCCGGATGGAGGTTCTCGGGTGCCCTATGCTAAGCTATATTGCAACGTACAAAGCTTGCTAATCCCACGCCACAACTCGATGCCTTGTCAGCACATCTCACACTCGGAGATAGCTGACTAAGGGTGTGTTTCCACTGCTAACCTAACCCTGGTGTGGTGTTAACCGTAACACGTGGGGATCCAGCACGCGTTTCCACTGCTACGTAAAACAGATATCATGTTAAGATTAATATCGAATTTCCCAACCTATTGATCATTGATATCGTCCAGTCGGATAATATTAGGTAATATTTTGCGACAATGTTTACAAACTCGCAAATACAAAACCAACTTGTAAAAAGAGACAGTGAAATACAAAATTTGCCATGCAAGAAAACCTTATGCTTCTCTTCATGTACAAACTTTTATGGGACGTGCTATCGACCTATCGTAGTAAAAAGTTATATAACAATATTTTGCTTTAGCTAATAGTTATTATTAGATCGTCCGTCAAATACAATTCTGTCAAACGTTACTCTGGATAACCTGCGCGAAAACGACGACACAGAGCTTCTCCTTATACCCCTGAATCTGAATGGAATCCGTCGCAGACGAATGACCTTCCTCGTTACTTTGGTTCGCAAAATTATGACGATTAAAGTCACCCGCAGATCAATTTGGAAATTTCCCCGATCGGACACATTTTGGACTTGCATAATGAACCGCGTTTGGAGTGACAAGGAATGGAAGGAGAATTTAAGAGTAACGCGTAGAACCTTTAATTACCTCTGTGATCATTTAAAAGAAAACTGACCAAGAAAACTACCACTTTCCGTATTCCTGTTTCTTGCGAAAAGCGTATGGCCTTGACTTTATGGCGGCTCGGAAATAACGTTGAGTTCCGAACTCTCGGGAGTTTATTTGGCATAGGCAGGACCACCGCATGGCGTGCTTTTCACGAAACTTGCAATTGTATAGTTGTTCTTTTGGGAAACTATTATCAAGATCCCTGACGGCCCTAAGCTCGAAGAAAGCGTTTCAAGTTTCCAACGAAAAAAGATGCCTCAATGCGTTGGAGCAATAGACGGGACCCACATCCCTATACTGGCTCCCAGTGAATTCAAGAGCGACTATTACTGTGTACGAAAAGGGGGCTATACAGTTGTTCTTCAAGCTGTCGTCGATTTTGAAGGACGGTTCATTAATATTAACGTTGGCTGGCCTGGCTCCGTTCACGATGCTAGGATCTTCGCGAACAGTAAGCTTTATCTGCTTGGCCAGCAGAAAAACCTATTCCCACATCACACCAAAAGGATCCATGGTGTAAACGTTCCGTATTATATAATTGGAGATGCAGCATATCCCCTCCTTCCGTGGTTAATTAAACCGTACCCAACCCACGAGATCACTGAAGAAAGAGAGCGGTTCAATACTATTTTGAGCAGTAACAGAATCCGTGTTGAGCGGGCATTTGGGAAGCTCAAGGGTCGTTGGAGGTGCCTCCTTAAGAGGAACGATACCAACATTCACAAAATAAACCGTGTTATTTACGCATGCTGCATTCTTCATAACATCTGTGAAGAGCAGGGTGACTTGTTTGATTCCTGTTTCCAACTTCCACCAATAGATCCACCAAACGCGGAAGGACCCGAACCTAATGATAGGCCAGCCTTCGCTTTACCAAATCTTATTAGAGATGCTCTGTGCTCAAACATGTAATACATGAGTGAATGTTTCAATAAAGAAGAGCGTAAATTGGAAAATTTTATGTTGTATTGCACTGCAAGAAAGCAACAAACAACATCAGTTACGTTTTGCACGACCACTCTTTTTGTCGCCACTTGAATTGCCAACCATCATAGCCATCAACTCTAACATCCTGTCTTTTCTTTCCTCGTCTTTTCTGCTCCGCTCTTCTTCCCTTTGCAAGCGCTCTTCTTCTTTTTGACGGCGTTCCTCTTCTCTCTGGTGACGTTCTTCCTCTTTCGCGCACAAGGCCTCGTCCTTCTCTTTCCTTTCGTTCAAGTTGAGCAAAATTTGACGCTGCAGCTCCAGATATTCTGCATCGCGCTCAAGGAAACTCTGGAGCACAGTTTCCAAGCCTTTCGTTTCCAATAGGTCCCTTCGCTTTCGTGGACGCGATGGAGTTTCTGAAAGATGCGATTGTTCGCTTGGCGTTTCTATATTTATACAAAATTAGCTTCCTATATATTGCCTAAACTAAGTACCATCGGAATCACCGGGAATAACTAGGACTTCTTGAAAAAGTTCTTCCGAGGGAGTAGAACATGTGGCCATGGACGGAGCTGGGGACACGGAATCCAAGACCTCAATTGGGTTTGAAGATGGGCGTTTACCTAGCACTAGGTTCATGTCCTCAAAAAACGGGTTGTCGTAGGTATCAGCGTCGCCTGCTCCACTTGCGGAAATAATCTTAAGGGATTCCCGGTATTCCCGCTTCAAATTCCGAATTTTCTCTCGAATTTGTTCCCAAGAACGTGGGAAATTATGCTGAGACATCTTGGTCTCCAATTCTTTAAAAAGGGGCTCATTTCTTGCCATCCCGTCAAACTTGTCCTGCATTTCAGTATCTCCCCAAATGCTTATTAAAAACTTGGTCTCTTCTGCTCCCCAGTTGATCCGTCTTCGCTTTGGGTCACTCATTATGAATCTATGTTTGCAGTACAGAAGTTAGAAATAGTCCTCGTAAGCATTATTTATAAATACAATAGTATATTTACTTTCTATATTCTGGAAAACACTTAAGTAAAAGGGTAAGGACAGCTTCATAAAAACAGCGTTTATTTACTATGCACGTAACCCCCTCTCAAGGCGTTGCGTAGTAGTTTCGTAACACGAAACTGAGGGGTCTAACACAGCAGCAAAAAGGGGTTAGCTGGCACGACGACTAACACGACTTGTAACACGACTTTGCCTAGTGGAAACAGTCGTGTTAACTGATCCGTGCTAATTTTGGTCCTTAACACGGGTTAAGATGGCAATGGAAACACACCCTAAGTACTGAATCATGTTGTAGGAATGCTGATCATGCAAAAAGTAATCAATGATCTATTTAGGCCGTGACAATATAATGATCCTCGGGTTTTCCGAGCTTTGTCCAGGGAAGAACGGCGTCGTAGGGAATCATCTTGCGAATTTTCCGGGGCCCCGTCTAGCAGATGTGTCGCTACAAAATGTAATTTCGTAATCGCATCTGGGAAGGCGTACCATAATTTTGTTACAGGAATTCGAGCTTGTTATTACTGTTGACACGCATTTGCCGGTCTAGATTCCAGATAACCCTGTTGTCTGGTGTATTCAGTTCCTCAGACCAATACGTGTTCCTGAATTCCCTGGTTTTCACTATATAGGCATTCCTGTTTTCCTTCCACAACTTTTCCCTCTCAGAGCCCCCGTGTTTACGGTACACCTGAGCGCATCCGCTGCTTGTTTGCGAAGGAGTTGGAGCTCCCTATTCCACCATGGATTGTTCCTGTTATTTGCGGATTTTTTTTTATACTTTTCGTCATTGCCCTCTGGATGATTGTTGTTAGCCTGCCAATGGCTGTGTCCAAAGCGTTAGGGCTCGAAAGATCGGTGAACACAGGTCGTGCCATCAGTAGCTCACCCCGTATGTTAAAGGCGAGGTCTTTCCCAGTTGGCCTTGCTGTAGCACCATGTTTTCTTTGCCGTGTGGGTTTGCAGGAGATTAAGAGAAATCACTATGGCTTTGTGGTCTGATTCATTGTAGTACTCTGCTTCATCCAGGACGTGCCAATCTATGATTTTAGTTAATTGAGGGGAACACCACGTGAGGTCGATAGTCGATTTGTGTCCACGTTCGTTGTGAAATGTTGGGACATTCCATTCATTTATCAAGTCCAAGTGATGTTTAGTGGCAAAGTCGTATAGTTGTATTCCCGATATATCTGGTGTTTTATCCTCCCACCGCCAATGATGGGCATTAAAATCTCCGGTTACGATCACTGGGTCATGTTGGTTATAATTTCCCCAGACTTCTTCAAGAAGCGACGCGGTGCTAGCAGTGTGCCTTCTATATATTGCGAGTATAGATATCGCTCGTCCACCTGGGTTTGTCAGCTTGATTTTCGCATATAGTTCCTGTATTTCAAGGACATAGAAGGGGCTGTCTGGTTTACGATGGAGCGTTACTCCTTCGTAAGCAAGAGACTTTTAGGCTGTGTTCCCACTGCCTTCTTAACCCGGGTTAGCGAGCGAAATTAACCCGGATTAACTAACCCGAGTGTTTCCACTAGCCAAACCTGGGTTGAAAGTGGTGTTAGACACCGTCAGCAATGTCGGGTTGAGACGTTGTGCGCTTTTGCGTTGAGGGGGAGTTACGTGTCTTGTAAACAAACGCTGGGAAGTAAGAAGTGTTTCTTCCTAAAATAACTATAACTAAATTAATCGTTGTTAAGAAAGCTATGGCTGAATCGAAGAAAAAGAGGTCGAATTGGTCAACCGAAGAGATTAGATGTCTAATTTGGAGAGACCCCGAGATGCAAGCCAAATTTGATGGCATGAAGAGGAAGGAATGTCTTTTTAAAGAACTTCAAAATGTAGTGTCGTCGTCCGTCTTCGAATCTAGTTGAGATGTTGGATTCGGTGTCCCCGGTTTCACCTATGCCTCCTTCCGTCACTCCTACGGAGGACTTTGCTCGAGAAATCTCAGCTTTGGCCAGCGATTCTGACGGTAACTAGTTTAGTCAATACAAGAACGTAAATGTATATTATACAAATACTAGAGACGCGCTGCGAACTACCAAATCCTCCTACTAGAAAGCGGAGGAAGCAGGAGGACACGAAAATGGCCTCCTTGGATTCTGTACTCCATACTCTAGTCGAACGCGACGCAGAATACTTTGAACATCAGCGGGAGATACTCAAGACTTTAATTGATCGGAAAGAGAAAGAAGACGAACGTCGCAAAAGAGAAGAGGAACGTTTAGCAAGGGATGAAGAATGGCTCTCCAGGGAAGAAGAGCGCTTGAGAAAGAATGAGAAACGAAAGGACAAAGTATTAGAATTGATGGCCATGTTGGTCGGGAATTCGCGAGGCGAAAAGAAAGAAACTCGTCCTAAGCGCAACTGAACATATTTTTACTTTCTTGCAGTCCAATAAAAGAGTTCAGCATTTACGTATTGTTTTGTATTGAGTATTCCATCAATCTTAATTTACATTTGCACACAGAGCATTCCTTACGGCATCCGGCAGCGTGGTGGCTGGTCTGCAGTTAGGGTCTGGTTCCTCAACATTTTGGGGAACTACGTTGGGTCTGATTTGAAAGCATGAATCGAACAAGTCACCTTGCTCTTCGCATATGTTATGCAGAATGCAGCAAGCGTATATAATCCGATTTATTCGTCGGATGTTGGTTTCGTTCTTTTAAGAAGAAACCTCCAGATCTCGCTTCTCTGTCTCTTTCTTCTCTCACAACAGTAAAATCAATTATCATCAACTTACGTAAACTCACACACTTGGGGAATACAATGAAGGACAGGGAGTGGAGATTTTGGAGTTCTTTCACTGTAACGTCACCTTTCCAGACGCAGCGTTTCTCTATCTCTCCACTCTCATTCCTTCTCTCGCTCTGCCTTCTTTTTTCACAACAGTTCTTTACAAGCGCTCAGCCAATAAAAACGGGGGTGAGCGGCAACACAACCCGCCAACTCAAATTTGAATTTTACCCGTCCCTCGCCATAACAGTTGTTAAACCTCTCTTTCTCAGCAGTAAGGTTGTGAGTTGGGTACGGCTTCATTAGCCAGGAAAGTAGTGGGTAAGCTGCGTCACCAGTTACGTAATATGGGATGTTTACACCGTTGATTCTTTTGGTTTGGTTCGGGAACAACATTTTCTGCTGACCAAGCTGGTAAAGTTGGCTGTGCGCTAGTATTCTAGCATCATGCACTGAGCCAGGTCAGCCGACATTAGTGTTTATGAAGCGTCCTTGAAAGTCAACGACAGCTTGCAGAATAATGGTATAGCTTTCGTACGCAATAATCGTCACTGCGGTATTCAGTGGGAGCTAAGGTTGGGATGTGAGTACCACCTATTGCACCAGCACACTGGGGTAATTTTCTCCGTCTGAAATTTGAGACACTGTTGTTGCACGCTCACAAATTAAACACGTAATTAGGTTGAATGAAACTAGCGTTCTTGTATTGCTCAACGCCCAGAACGTCCAACCCAAACCAGGGCCGCGTTCCAACTCTTGTCATCTCTCGGTAGTGCTCTCGGTACCGCCTGTCCTGCCCTCTAGGGACGGCGAGCGACACCGGGTTTAGGGCGAGCCGTCACACTCGGCCATTCCTGACCGACTTTGCCGCCCTCGGCAATTATATTAAACCATACTCAAGGGGGGAACAACAAATCGCGAATCACATTGTAACGACAATTGTTTTAACATTTATGACAATATCAGTTACTTAGAACAAGAAACGAAATGAAAGGAATTAATTATGAGGAAATGTCATACGCGCTCAAGTGCTTGGGTCGGGTTTTCGCCGCCACTTATATTGACGGGCCTGACGAACTTGCGGCTGTAGTGTACACTTATCAATACGTGGCAAGGGATATACATCCTTGCGCGTCACATCGTTACGTCGACGATAATCGACGCAAAACCGGGGGCGTACCATCCTTTTTACGGACTAGGACTACAGGGAACCCCCAGGGACTATTAGAAGGCTCAATGACTCCCATCTTCAACATTTCGTCTACTTCGTTTTGGATTATCTCTCTCTCCACACGGGCAGCTCGACGAAGAGGGACATGGATCGGATCATGGATCTCAAGTTTCTATGCAATGGGATGCCATATTGCAATTTTCCAGTCCGTGTTTCGACACTGCAAGACAATCCTTGTGTTTCGCCAACAAGGAGTACATTTCATTCTTTTGAGTGGATGTCAGCTATGCACCAAGCTGGCCCATATCCGTGACTTCTTTTCCCATATCCGGTTGCAGGTTTTCATCCTGTTCCGCAGCTATCAGGATTACATCCTTTGGCTCGTCTTGAGGACTGGTATCAACCGCTAGCGCCAATATGGGATTGTCACCCTCCGCTTTCATAGGAGTAATCTTGATTCCATTAGTAGTCTCAGCCGACGAGACATCCACAGAGTCCACAAACACGGTTGTCTCTGCTGAGCTCTGCGATGGCCTCTGATCCGCCAACAATGTCTGAGACGATTTGACAACAACTCTTCCGTGTTCTACCACCAGCTGAGCGTTGCTACGGGAAAACCAATCTACACCTAGTATCAGGCCGTACGGTGATTCCTCGACGACCACTACTGGGGTAGTTCGAGCACCTTCCCATAAGCTCGGACAGTCAACGCGACATACCCGACTACCGAAAGTGTTCTCCCGTCAGCTCCAAAAATAGTAGAATTCCCCGTTGAAGTTATTATTGCCGCCAATGGTCCCAAATCCCGTCTGCGAATTAAACTCAATGTCGCTCCCGTATCTATTAACGCCACAAACTCTCCAACTCTGTCTACGGATACAGCCAGGGTGGACAGACTTTGATTTACAGCAGGGCCTTACATTAATGCAGCCGACCCTGCCCCGTTGGACCGGCTTCCGCGTTTCCCGACCTATGCGGACAGTCTTCGCTTTTTTTTGCCGAAGGCTTATCCCATGAGAAGTGAGGGTTGGGCCTTAGTGACAGCGGTAACTAGAAAAACGACAAAAGCTGGTGTCCCAAGTGTATATCGATATGAAGTGGAATACATCGATATCTTTGTATTCACTGCTGTAAACTTGTAATTAATTCTTTTTACTCATTAGTATTGGTACTACTTTTAGACCGTTATCGATATGCTTAACCGACTATGTCGATCTCTACTGGCACCGCGATAGTAACTGGCACCGAGTTCTAGGACCTCCTTTTCGTTCCTAACCTTGTAACAACCATTTATACAGCGACCCTCCCTCTAGTTATACTAATACCTCTATCGTTTGAATGCATCGGGGTATTCGTATGTGTAAGAGAGTGGATTTACCTATAGCAGCTTTTATTCCACGCACCAGTGTAAGCAATTAATTTACGAATTTAGGTTTTAGAGTTTACGTATTTAAGTAGGCCTGAAGGGCTGAAGGTGGTCAGAGATGATGTTACAAAGGGTGGGCTGACGCGAGACGAATTGGGCAGGGACCCAATTCGAGGAACTGAACGGGTTCACAAAAATAATCACGCCCTGATAACCGGGTGGTCTGGGATGGTAAAAGTCAGGTAAATGTGGGCTGGATGATCAGAAATTAGGGAGGTATTGGTCGGAAAGGTAAAGGAACACGAGGGCGAGAATAGCACGTGACTCGGCTTGTTGTACAAGGGTCAGGAAATAGGGCGAGGGCGAACCTCACTTATTGCTCCCCTTTCATAAGGGTGCTCGGGGTTGCGAATGATATCTTCCGAAACGGGAATCGCGAGGTGGGATTTGGTCTGGTGGTCAGGGTTTAACTAGGTGAGAGTCACTTTCTCACATGTTTTCAACCAGATGGAGGCTGCCGGACCATTTTTGCCAATGGGTAAGGATGTCTGACGGAAGAACGCCATCCCAGTTTACGTTTGTCCTCCAAATGTCATAGAGGAGGATTTTCGCCGTTAGGGTTAGTGGAGCTAAGAAACCTAGCGGATCGTGGACAGTGGAAATTGCGCTGAGCATTTGTGGATTAGTGTCGCACGTGTCGATGGGCTGTTCGAGGTCGAGGCTTAAGGCTCTCCCCGACAGAAGTTTTTTACCTTACGTTTTTTTTCCTTGCTTTTTTTTCATTCTGAAATCCGCAGTTTCCTTCCTTGCAGGTATGGAAAAACAGAAAACGTACAAAAAAAACGTCTGTCGGGGAGAGCCTTTAGTTCCTTGTTATTCCAGATTTCTTTCGGATTGTGCTAAGCACAGTTCGGGATGAGGAGATCCATTGGGTTAGCAGAAATCCTCCTTGGTGTAGAAGTCCGGTGAGCTGATCGGAAACGATTATTGCCTCTTGTTCGGTTGGGAAGGAGTCCAGGTAATTGTTGACATAAAAGATCGATAACACCTTTCCGTCAGCGTCAGAAAACTCCTTCTAAAAATCGTGTGCTGTTCTTCGCAATGTATACATGCACGTGGTCGGAGAAGAAACAGCTCCAAATACATGGGCCTGCATTTGGAAAGTTTCGGGGGCAGTGGGGGATTTTGGACGCATCCATACGAAGCGGGGAATTGATTGGTCATGTTCTCTGATTCGTACCTTATGTGGCTTGATTAGATTGATCACGGCGTGATGAGGTAAGTACCACGTCCATCCAACTGTTCCAGGCAGTTCAGAAATCGGTGGGCGCTTAGCAAAGCCGCGATCAGTGTATTTGTCAATCACATCTGCATAACGGGAGGTTCGTGTTGGGTTTTGCTTGAATCGGCGTTCCAACATGAACAGGCGACGAAGAGCTTTATTTCGATTGTTTGGGAGAAACACGTCATCATCTTTACATACGAGGCCTATTTTATAGCGTTCACCGTTGTGTCGAGTGGTATGTTCCAGAATCGCCAGTGCTCGTGTTTCGTCTTGGGTTTTCGGATTTTCGATGTGCTTAACGCCAAACGAATCAATCTTCCGGAAGTTCTGAATAGTGGCGTCAAGGTTGGATTCGGAATTGTTGCCGTGGATGAAGTTGATATGAGGACATGCAGCATATTTGGTTTTTGCAGGTTGGGCAAACGATCCCACAATGCACCAACCGAATGGTGTTAACAAGGCTCGTGGTCCTCTGGATCCCTCAGGTGACTTTCGCATATCCATATGCTCATGGGCTTCCGGTACGTCCTTACCAATCAAACCGGTGACTTGCGATACCAACTCGGCATGACTTGAACTGGCTTAGCTCGAAACAATGTTGAATGGTGATGGAAACGAGACGGAACAATTTGCAGGGGTGTTCGGCGGTAAGTGGGACCTAAAGAACGGGGAATAAATGATTCAAAACCCATTTCCGATCGTTGCGGTGGTTGTTGGAATACTGGCGGAGGTAATTCTGGAATTAATACGGCTTCTGTACGGCTTGTAGGAATTTGGGGTACCGGTTCCTCGTGGACCGGCACAGTGAGATTCGTCGCGGCAGAATCAAGCGGTCTGGAGTTTGCTTGTAAGGAAACAGGAATCACCACATCTTCCTCGGCGTCTCTTCGGATAAGATATTCCTTCATTTTTCTTGTTTCTACCGTGTTGACCAGTATCTGCTGCTGCCGCCTTGCTTGTATTTTGGATTGTCGTCTCCACATTTTTTCCCCTTAAATTGCGGGCGTAGGCTTGAAAGCCTGTTGCCTGACTTGTTTATTGTCAAAATCATTTACATGATTTAGTCTAAAAAACTTTATAACAAATTAGGGGGGGTAGGGTAGTGGGAAGGGATAAAAGTAGGAGGTGCAGTCTTAAGTAATAAGTTTCCGTGTTATTGGGAGGTTGAGGTGAAGAAAGTCTGTTTGACCTCGGAAAGAAAGAGATTAACAACAGGGAAAAGTTTTGGGTTGGTGAGAAAGTTCAACGGATTGAAGTGCAATTTCAGAGAACTGAACTCTAATCAGTTTTTCTCGGTATGTGTTGAGCCAACGGCAATGTATAAAAACATGGTGTAGGTCTTGGACGACATGGTCTGGGCAAGGGCAGGAATTTGTAGGCGAACGTTTGATTCTTTGTAAATAGCTCAACGTTGGGTAGTGGGTGGAGCGGACCTGTTTAAGAGACGATATGATGTTTCTGGGGAGTTTTATTTTTATAATTGGTTTTATGCCAGGCTTAACTCCAAGGTACTTTAGATGAGTTGCTGAAGGAAGACTTTCCCATTCTTTTGTCCATTCAATGAAAAGGGTTTTGTGTATAATNTATTTTTATAATTGGTTTTATGCCAGGCTTAACTCCAAGGTACTTTAGATGAGTTGCTGAAGGAAGACTTTCCCATTCTTTTGTCCATTCAATGAAAAGGGTTTTGTGTATAATTTGGTGGGAGACCTTGGGGATATAGTCGGTAGTCTCGAAAGTGGTCTTGGTCAAGTCGATAAGTCTGTTTGAGTTTGTGATGTACCGTTTGGTCTTGTTTTCCGTCTG
>JAGJRO010000586.1:0-23060 GCA_022832285.1 Lepidurus apus apus
TGGCTGCTTGTTGGGAAGCGACATCTTCAACTGTTGGAATGCTAACGAGTAATTAGAATGTTTCACTGCCAACCTCGACGGTATGGCTGATATCTCACCACAAAAGTTAATGCTTACATTAACATTAGTTAAATACCACAAATGTTAGTCTATACACTGAAAGGTATTCACTTTAATTAACAATTCAATTACAAAATATATAATATACTTACGAAATGTTGCTGTGCATTTATATGTATGGCATAATAATTATAAGATGGATGTTTGCCGTCTGATTTCGGTTAGTGAGCAAGTAAAAAATCGGTAATACTGCTACATAAATTTGTTGCCGCCGGGTCGAATTTCCTGACGCCGTTGTCCATCGAAATTAACAGGGTGAAATATATATAATTCGCAGGATCTTGGGAGACTTATTTGGAATTATATATAGGTACACATGTAAACGAAAGTGAAAATATAGTAACTTATGATGAAGTGCATGTACATTAAACTTGTATATTTATGAAACCGAATAAAAAAAATCACTTAACAAAAAAGTGAAAGAATTTGCAAGCCGCTTTACTTAACTTACTTTATTGTCCTCTAGAATTAACAGGCTGCGAAAAACTCTGCTTCCGGAGTGCTGGCGGGGGCGTTCATTCCTTGACGATATATCCATCCTTTCAGCCTCGGTGATCTTTCTTTTATTATGTGCCACATTCACGGTATCGAAATGCTTAAAGGATCGTCGAACTGTTGCTTGTGATGTGTATAGCATGAACGTTTCTAGCAATACAGCTTATAAAGGTCATTATCTTGAACTTAAAGTATACTTCAACTTTAATTGACCTTAAAGTATACTAAAAAACAGCATATATGCTGTTTGTTAGTTTAACTTTTCACATGGGATAACCTGAAAATATGACACAAATTGATAATTTTTTTGAACGGAAAAGCAACTGGAGGTTTAAGTTAATTTTACCTGTGGCTTCCATTTCTGAAATTCCACATTGCTTTGTGAATATCTTGATTTTTGCCTCCGGGCGCCATCAAAGTAGTCTACATTACCGTGTAAGACCGAGTTAACAGTTAATTTTGACATCCTGCGCGATTTATATTTAAGCCAAAGATTTGCATGTGATGATTTTTGCCAGTTCGACGATCCTTGGGTCGATTTTTACGCCGTTGCGTCCGACTGTTATTTTCGATGTAACATTGCTAGTCTTCGAATTGTAGCCTTCTATAATAAAATAACACATACAACTATCAGACTTAAACTTCCAGGCGTTCCAGCACTTAGAAATAAAAACAGCTGGTGCATTTTTCGTCAATTCGCCAACGTTGGCGAATTGACGAAAAATGTTGGCGAATCGGCTGTTCCAAAAAATTCACGGACAAACCTTGTCAAAAAGATCTTAATTTCGTAAATTTAAACGGTGAATCTCTTGGGCCATGGACGAGGACGAGAATTTTTTTGCCGGGTCGTGACGCTATGGTCACAATTGGAAAAGCCCGCGTCTGTAGTACGCGGTTCAATTTTTAGAGCTTTGCTATTCATCGCCACTCGCCAGTCGGCCACGTCGGTTGTTGTGATCCAGCAGTGTAGAGTATATTATTAATAATGGTAAGTGTTTCGCTTGATTTCGTTGTATTTGCCAAAATGCAGTACACAAACCTGTTGCTCAGGCATCTAATATTTTTTATTTTATTCCGCAGCCGCTGAAATTGGATATTAAACGAAGGCTAACCGCCCGGTCAGACCGTGTCAAATCTGTCGATTTACACCCGACAGAACCCTGGATGTTGGCGTCTCTCTATAATGGCAATGTCCACATTTGGAACTATGATTCCGAACAGCTTATCAAGTCTTTCGAGGCAATCAATTAAAACCCCCATTCTGCGTTATAACGTGGCTTAATGTTTTCATTGTTGTAAAGGTCTGTGACTTGCCTGTACGAGCGGCAAAGTTCGTACCCAGGAAAAATTGGGTAGTCAGTGGCTCTGACGATATGCAAGTCCGCGTCTTTAATTACAACACGCTTGAACGAGTCCATGCTTTTGAAGCCCATTCGGATTACGTCCGCTGTATTGCAGTTCATCCTACACAACCCTTCATCTTAACTAGCAGCGATGACATGACCATTAAGCTGTGGAATTGGGACAAGTCCTGGGCATGTCAACAAACTTTTGAGGGCCATACTCACTATGTTATGCAAATTGTCATTAATCCTAAGGATAACAACACGTTCGCTTCCGCCAGCCTGGATCGCACCATCAAAGTAATTATATTTCCCATCCGTTCTGTTGCATTTCACGATTTATTTTGTAGGTTTGGCAATTGGGATCAACGCACCCCAATTTCACCCTAGAAGGACATGAAAAGGGAGTCAACTGTGTCGATTACTACCATGGTGGAGACAAACCTTATCTTATTTCTGGTGCCGATGACCGTTTAGTCAAGATCTGGGATTACCAGAATAAAACTTGCGTACAAACGCTCGAAGGGCACGCCCAAAACATCTCCGCAGGTAAACCAGTTCCTATGTTCCTTGAACTTTTCAAATATGTATCAAATTGTAAAAAAAAATATTATTGCTAATCTCTATGTACTTAGTTGTATTTCATCCGGAGTTGCCCATTATTCTCACTGGGTCCGAGGACGGTACAGTCCGCGTGTGGCACGCCAATACCTACCGTCTGGAAACAACGTTAAACTATGGTTTGGATCGCGTGTGGACCATCTCTTGCCTGAAAGGATCAAATAACATGGCTTTGGGTTATGACGAAGGCTCCATCTTGATTAAGGTATACTAAGCTAAACTGCTTAAAAATCAGATGAATTCATGATATTGTATTAATGCAACAGTTGGGTCGCGAAGAGCCGGCCATGTCAATGGATTCGAGCGGGAAAATCGTCTGGGCTCGTCACTCTGAGCTTCAGCAAGCTAATTTGAAATCGATGCCTGAAGGAGAACGCAAAGATGCAGAGCGGTTGCCTCTGGCAGTCAAAGAGATGGGAGCGTGCGAAATCTACCCGCAGTCGATCCAACATAACCCCAACGGAAGGTAACTTGGTGGCCTTTTCCCCTTTTATTTGCACTTTTGATGTATTAACGTTTCCATTGGTAGATTTGTGGTAGTTTGTGGCGATGGCGAATATATTATTTATACCGCCATGGCTCTGCGTAACAAAGCCTTTGGCTCAGGCTTGGAATTCGTATGGGCTCATGACTCTTCCGAGTATGCTGTGCGCGAATCCACTTCATCTGTGAAAGTTTTCAAGAACTTCAAAGAGAAAAAACAGTTCAAGCCTGAGGCTGGAGCTGAAGGTATCCATGGTGGGTTCTTATTGGGCGTCAAAGCTGCTACCGGACTCGCTTTCTACGACTGGGAAAACCTAACACTGGTGCGACGCATTGAAATCCAACCAAGAGCCGTTCACTGGAATGAAGCGGGCGAGTTGCTCTGCATTTGTACCGAAGACTCTTATTTCGTTCTGAAATACTCGAGCGAAGCGGTAGCCCGCGCTCTGGAGGCTGGTCAACAAGCTATGACTGAAGATGGCATCGAAGATGCCTTTGAAGTAATAGACTTGGCAACTTATGATCTCTTTTCAAATGATCTTGATTATATAGGTGATCGGAGAAGTTCAGGAGACGGTGAAAACTGGAATGTGGGTGGGCGACTGTTTCATTTACACCAATTCAGTCAATCGACTGAACTATTATGTGGGAGGAGAGATTGTGACCATCGCCCATTTGGATCGCACTATGTATTTGCTAGGCTACATTCCCAAAGACAACTGCCTATATTTGGGAGACAAGGAATTAAATGTCGTGTCGTATTCCCTGCTGACATCAGTCTTAGAATACCAAACGGCTGTCATGCGTCGAGATTTCGACACGGCTGACCGTATTTTACCAACTTTACCTAAAGAACAGCGCACGCGCGTAGCCCACTTCTTGGAGAAGCAGGTATTATAGAACATATCGCTGTACTATTGGGGTTTTACAAGTTTTGTTCTTTCAGGGATTCAAAAAACAAGCGCTGGCCGTTTCAACTGATCCAGAGCATCGTTTTGAACTGGCGCTGCAGTTAGGAGAGCTTGAATTAGCGTTCCAGTTAGCTACTGAGGCCCAGAGTGAGCATAAATGGAAACAATTGGCAGACCAAGCTATGGCCAAAGGACAGTTGGGATTAGCCAGTCAATGCTTGCAGCAAGCCAAGGATTTTGCTGGACTTTTACTGTTGGCGACTGCTTCGGGTAAGGTTTACAAACCTAAAAGTTTCCCTTTACTGCACACCCTCCAGTATGAATTTCTGGGGGGTACTTTCTTGAATCAAAATGGGGTTAATTGTGTTTATTTTGTATTAACAGGCGACGTCGAAGCTACGAAGGGATTATCGGATGCTACGGAGGAGGCTGGCAAGAATAATATTGCATTCTTGACCCGCTTTTTGCTGGGCGACTTAGAAGCTTGTCTGGAAACTTTGATCCAAACTAATCGATTGCCCGAAGCTGCGTTTTTTGCCAGGTATACTCATTTGTCGAAGTTTTCCATGCAATCCTTATCAATTCTTATTCTGCGAAAAGTCTATATTTCAAATATAATATTCGAATGTCAAGGCAGTGTGGTAAGAATGAAGGCTAAACATTTTTACCGTAGGACATATCTGCCGAGTCAGATTTCACGCGTGGTGCAACTATGGAAAGACAGTTTGGGGAAAGTAAACGCCAAAGCTGGACAAAGTTTAGCCGACCCACAAGAGTACGATAACTTGTTCCCTGGTTTGGCTAACGCGATGAAGGCTGAACAGTATTGCAGAGCTGAGCGCCAAACTAGGAAGCCAGCAGCCGCGTATCCTACTCTCACTGTAAAACCGATATTTGTTTTTAAAGAATCCTAAAAGATTTTTTGTCCACATGTTAGGCCAACTGGGAGCGTAATGTTCTGCAGGAAATGGAAGAAACTGAGGCATCTGGCAGATTCAGCCACCACCCAACTGTGAACTCCGTCGCTGCTCCAGTGTCGGGACCCAGTCCGACAGAAGCTGCGGAAGGATTTCAAGATTGCGTAGATGATGATTTACAGGAACCGCTCGTACCCACGCCCTCTATTGCTCCTCCTTCGGTATTTCAGCAGCAGCAGCGCTCACTGCTGGACGACGAAGATGATTTACCAGTTCAAGCTAATTCGCCAACTATACAACCTCAAGGGCGTACATCCCATCCTGGCCTTAGCACAGCTGAACTGGAACTTGAGTTAGAACTGGATTTAGATAACTTGGAATTAGATGAAGATATTGATACTTCCGTAAGTATAACATTATAGAAAATAAATTAAATGGAACGGGATAGTAAACGTCGTCTTTTGGGGGTTTATGGATGTCAGGATGTTAATTTGGATGAGGATTTGTTAGCAGATTGAGCCTAGAACTTGTGCCGCATTCCTTTACACTTGATACACTGAAGTTCTGTTTGGAATTAGGTAATGGTAAAGTTTAGCCTGTTTAGTGTTGTTTCATTCGAATTTACCATATGGGCATGCCGCCGTTTTTTTTGTTACTATCTCGTGCAAAAGTGAAAATTTTTAATATGCTGGGCTTTCCTTTCCTATCGCCTTTCCTTCCCAAATTTCCCAAGAATTATAGCGGACGTTAAGAAGGTACTTTATTCGAAAATGTACTTGAATTCTAGAAACTTTTGTTTCTTTTCGTTCTTGAGAAGTAATAAAAACGTACCTTGAGAAGGGATAAGAAACATATACTGAAACACATCCGAACTCTCGTGCACCCATTTGTTCAGTTGAACTGTCAGTCCTAAGGTCGAAAATCCGTGCAATTACCGGCAAGGTTTTAATTTATGTTAGCGTTTTTGTGTGGTTGAGCTTGCAGCGCCAGGCGTGGCAGTACAGCAAAGCTGCAACAGTCAACTCGAGAGGTTAGTTTCTCGAATCTTTCGCTTTGCTGCTCCTGCTCTGTAGCAAACATGGCGAAAGTAGTAACAGTAGAACAACAAAGACGAATTCTCCCCCTTCAAGTGCCTCGTTAGATAATTAGTTTGGTGCTTTGCTTCTCTAAATTTTGAGAAAAGTTCTCCAATTGCAGCTTAAATTGAAACAGGTTAGATTTCCTCCAAAGAAAGTCCTTAAAACGGATTGAACAGGTAAACAGCGCGTACTGAATCAAGTGGGCGGATTTAAGAACATTTCCAATTCGTCTTTTTCGTCGAGCTTAGAATGCAAATTACAAACTCTTACTCTGGTTGAGCATTTGCCTAGTTTTGTGAGCCTGTGTCGAGTATGTTACGTTTTTTAAGTCGGCGAAAAGGCCGTAGCCAAGAAAAAGTTGTGCCAATTTCAAGCCATGCCCATGGAGGACTACGCAATTTTGCTGCCCCCAAATCTACCAGCTCGAAACCCAACAAAAATCTTGTGGTTTGCAAAGTTATTTTGCTGGACGATACCGATTTGACATTAGAGCTTTCGGTAACTTAAACTAAACTTATATATCCTACTTCTTTCACTAATTTATATATTATACATTTCTAGAAAAAAGCACTAGGATCAGATTTATTGGAGCAAGTGTTTTACTCTATGGACTTAATAGAGAAAGATTACTTTGGTCTTCAGTACACGGACGCCAACCATGTTAAACATTGGCTAGATCCAACAAAACCAGTCAAGAAGCAAGTCAGAAGTAACTATAAAAGCTGCATATTAGAAAACACGGAAGAAACTAATTTTGTCTTTATTTTTTATAGTTGGTCCACCCTATACGCTACGTTTCCGTGTCAAATTTTATTCTTCGGAGCCCAATAATTTAAGAGAAGAACTGACAAGGTATGCATCACATTACTCACGAGCAGCAGTCGTGCGCTCCAGGCCGAAAAAATGAAGCCTGTGTGCCCTTGGCCTCGTATCCCGTTAGATGCAACGCTTTGTTTTTACGTTTTGTTCCCTTGTCCCACGCTCTCTCCCATATAGCCATGTAATCTTATCAGGTTGAAAATTCACCGTTTCCCCCTTCCGACCTACTCAACCCCAAACGTTGCTTAATCATCTGTCACAATGCCATCCATTTTTCTCGTTTCAGGTATCAATTTTTCCTTCAACTCAAGCAAGACATACAAAGTGGGCGTTTAGAGTGTCCTTATGAAACAGCAGTTCAACTTTGTGCTAATGCGTTGCAATGTAAGGCTAAAATCTCCTGCAATTTTTTACTCCTCATATTCTACTTTACTTCGTATATTTTACTATTTCGTATATTCGTATATTTATTCGTATTTCGTATATTTTACTTCGTATTTCCTTCTTTTTTAGCTGAAGTGGGAGATTATGATGAAACTGTACACACTCCGTCTTTCGTCTCCGAGTTCCGGTTTGTGCCAGAGCAAACCGAGGAAATGGAGGTGGCCATTTTAGAGGAATTTCGCAAATGTAAAGGGCAAACACCCGCCCAAGCCGAGCTAAATTACCTCAATAAGGTCAAGTGGCTAGACATGTATGGAGTAGACATGCACACAGTCCTCGTACGCATAGTTTATTCGCAACTTTGCTTCATTAACCTTATTGCTGTTTGTTTCCTTTGTACTTCTTATTTAAGTTTTTTCCTTCGATGTTTTCAGGGTAAAGATGGTTATGAATATTCATTGGGGTTGACGCCAACGGGAATTCTAGTGTTTGAGAAGTCCCAGAAGATTGGCCTTTTCTTTTGGTAAAAACTAAACTTATGATTTTGGACAATAATAATAATAATACGTACATAATTGTACGCAGGCCAAAAACAAGTCGTCTGGACTTCCGACGCAAAAAACTAACAGTAGTGGTCGTGGAAGACGACGAGGAAGACCGTGAGCAAGAACACACGTTCGTATTTCGTATGCACAACGAAAAGGCGTGCAAGCATTTATGGAAATGTGCAGTGGAACACCATGCCTTCTTCCGCTTGAAAAACCCCCATAAAATGCCCTCAGCCAGGCAAAACTTCTTCCGGATGGGCTCCCGTTTCCGATATAGTGGGCGCACCGAGTTCCAGACCACATTGGTCAACAGGGCACGACGTACAGTCCAATTTGAGCGACGTCCCTCACAGCGGTACGCGCGTCGACAGTCGCACGTGTTGAGAGAACGTCAAGCTAGACAAACCACAAACACTGCTGGGCCTAGCACGTCATCCGCAACTCCAGCTGTTGAGGCCAAAACGTTCGACGAGAGGAATGAAAGGGAAGGGAAAGAAAGCAGAAAAGCATCAATTTCTGAACCGGTTTGCGAAGATCTGATTACATTAGAAATAAGCCAAGAATCATCCGATTTAGTGGTCTTACCGAGTAGTCCCAATTTACATTCGCGAAGCTTGATTCGTACGCCCGTTGCTTCTCCAAAACTGAAGACAGTAGCAGAATCCATGGGACCAGGTAAAAAAAAACAAAAAAACTTAGGCTTCTTCGTTCTTTTTCGGATAAGTGTCTTTGTTTTGGAATTCTATACGTTCTTCTTATATTATATCTTATTGTAATTCTATATGTTATCTTGATTTGCAGCTGAAGACAGGCTCGATAGCTTGATAAAGCATTTGGCAAAGGATACTTTTACATTCACTACGGCAGCAGAAGAATTCAGGAATGAAGCCAAGGCTCTCACGCCAGAACCGCCTTCGGAATCAGAAGTCTTGACAGCCAAGTTGAAAGCATTAGATCTCCCTACTGCAGCTTCTTCCCAGTCAGCAGCTCGAGCGAATCCAGGCAAAGATGTAAACGTGAATGTGGTCATTGTACCTAATAACCAAGTTGCCAAATCAAAATCTGTGAACGGTGGTGCACGCCCACTTCCCCCTGATCAGCTAAAGTGCAACATCCTGAAAGGTAAGATTCTTGTTTTTAGGTTCAGTTGCCAGATTATTTCGTGATTATTTCATGCAAATTCAATTTAACTTGGAATTGATTGGGGTTTATGTGTATTTGCAGCCCGAGTAGAAGAAGAAATGAAAAAAGAGCTGACAGTGGATTTGAATCATCAGGATGATCACGAGAAGTGCAAACTTATGAATGGGTACTTACCAATTTTATCATACCAAATAATTTAATTTGACCAAACTTATCAATTTATTATTCAACTGCATTTTCTATACATGTTTACTAGTTCATATATATTAGTGGTGTAGTATCAGTTAATAATTCTCACTAAATTTCTTTGATCTAGGGAGTCCAAGGAGCATAAACGCTCGAACGCTTTGCCTTCAGGGGAGATGAACGCCTCCTACGTCACCGTGGTAAGTTCGTACGCAGAAGGTTTACGCTTTTAATGCTCATGTTGCTATTTGTTATGGTCGTGTTGTATTTGTATCATGCTATGTTGCTTATGCTGTGTGTGTTTTTTTTTGGTGTTGCTTAGGGTGGGGACAAGCTGACGTTGGCTTTAAGTGGAGGCAATGCTGGAACTGGACACGCGTCTTTTGCCTCTACCTCCGCGTCTTTGCCAGTGCAAGAGCTTATGGTGTCCTTACCTTCGTCTGTCTCGCCTGCTAAAGCTAACAGCCAACCTGTGTCTCCGGTGACTTTAACCCATTTCTCTAACGATCGAAGCGGATACTTGGAGAAGATTACGGTCCCCGAAAAAGCTCCAGCTTCCAACCCTTTCAATCCGTTTCATTCCCCCCGAGCCTTCCGTTATTCTCCCAAAGGGCGTGCCCGTGATTCGGAATCCTCGTCGGCAACTCACAATCCCTTCCTGCCTGAGCAGGAGAAGCAGCAGCAACATGTGCATAATGGATCGGGAGTTAACCGAGGGAATAGCCATACTAACCCCTTCTTGCTAAGTCCAGTAGGCAGTCCTACTCCTCCCTCAACTCCTGCTGAACATTCTGTACCACCTTCGCCTGCGCCTTCACTAGAAAATAGTCGGCTTGTGGAAGAAACAGTGGTGGAAATTTCGGTTAAAGTAAATGGGTTTGATGGCTTTTTGCTAGCTTGAAAATGTCGAATGCGTGAATTTATTTGCGATGTGATAAAAGTCGTTTCATATTCTGATTTGTTTATTTTCAGGAAACTCTAAAACACGGACTACACAGTCCAGGTAGCAATTCTGTGACCAAACCGCCTTCCGGATCTCCGTCCAGTTTCAATCAATTGTCGCCTTGGCATGTGCCTGAAGCGACGCCGACCACGAATCCTGCTAAAACGACTACGACTACGGTAGTCAAGCGAGTGGTTACCACGGAGTTGTAATTTGTAAAAATAATCTCTATTGTATGTTGCCATGGTAGTTTGGGTGAAGTAGAGGCTTTTGTGCTGACTTTAATTTTTCTATTTTGTTCTTTCGAGAAATGCTTATTGTTTTGAAAAAAAAATATTAACAGTTAAGATCGATCCTCGACCCCGTCCATTCCAGGGCCTTATCTTATTGACATTCCTTCACAGTTATCCTTTTCTACTATGTTAACCAACTGAGTTTAGGTTAAATAGTGATTTGTTTTATTCTCATCTGTATAAGGTAATAAAGCTCGCCTTACTTGATTATTTGTTCTGAATAGAAACCCCGTGTTAAGTGATTTGAAAATTAACTTGCTTAACCTTAATTTTATGTTGCGAGCATATGCTATGTGGAATAGTGTCCTCTTCACTAATCAATTACTGAAAGGGCTCGGAGAGTAGTGTCCAAGTAGGTTGGGGTATAAGAGGCTATAGGAATAGAAAAGGAAACGAAGCGATTTATGGGTGAGTACAACTGAGAAAACTTTGAAAAGTCAGTCCGGATTCGGACAAAAAATAAACACTAATTTGAAAGGAGACCATTCTCGACTATATATATTCTGTATTGCTATATATAAATATACATTTTCAGAAACATAATCTACAGATTCAGTTATATAGCTGTAATGCGAAGTCAAAAAGTGTCGTCAACAACAGTAATTTTAATAAAGTGATAATTAAAAAAGTTTCGGTAACATTTGCTTTTCTTTAACCAAACCTTAAAAAAAAGCTAACCAACTTTTGCCAATTTTTTTGCAAAGCAGATATTCTCCACAATCAAAGCGTAAATCTTGCTTCGCTAGACGCCTGCAAAAAGAACACCATTTGATGGGTCACTAGATGGTGCGACTATCCAGTTCGGCCCTTCAAATAAAAAAAGGTAAAAGGAAGCATTACATTAGTACACTTCATAACAATGCCTACGTAGCATATAGAGCTCCGAGTTCAATTAACTTAACGAATGTCCCTTAAAAAGAAACATTACAATAGAGAATTAATGGAAACAAAATCTATTTTACTCACCAAGGATGGGTTAATCGAAGCTAATTCTGGGTACAGTAAAAAGACTGACGACGTAGAACCCATTAAAATTTCATCCCTAATCAATAGCTATAGCCAAATCAATTCCACAGGTACGTAGCCAAACATACTTGATTAAAAACTATTTAAAGTTTCTTCATTATACAGGTAGCACAGAAGATGTACCCTTACGGATCACCTTGTCACCTACAACTAGTTCATTGCCGTTGCTTCCCAGCAGCAAAACTGGACTCCAGAATCCCAGAGCTATCCTCTTCCTCATTCTTTGGTTCTTCTTCAGTGCCTGCACATTATTTGCAAATAAGTATATTCTGTCATATATGGGAGCGGACCCAGAATTATTAGGTACACACTTGCGTTGCTCACGATCAAACTCGCCTTATGATTCATGAGTATTTCCTCGTTAGCTATGGCACAGATGTGGGCGTGCATATCTCTAGGATTTTTCCAGATGCACTATCCTATGGGTATGTTTCATAAACCTGCGTCGAAGACGGTTAAACCAAGAAATTTTGTTCGACAGATGCTAGTCTTAGGAAGCTTAAGGTACAATACAGCAAAACGTTGGTTACAATTACAGTATACTGATTATTTATACTTGTTCTTGTTGTAGGTTTTCTACCCTGGTATTAGGCTTGGCAGCTTTAAGTTATGTAGCCGTAAGTTTTACAGAGACAGTGAAAAGCTCGGCCCCCTTATTTACTGTCATTATTGCGCGCATAATCGTAGGTAAGATGATTGTATCCTGAAATTTTAAAAATTTCAAACGTTCATCCCACTTTGCAAAAATCCCGAATTATTGACCAAATTTTCCAGGTGAGAAAACGGGCTTCTTTGTAAGCCTTTCCCTCATTCCTATCATGTTCGGCTTGGCTTTATGCTCTGCCACGGAACTTAGTTTTACTCCCAAGGGGTTCGTTTTTGCTCTTGCTACCAATTTATCCGAATGCCTGCAAAATGTATACGCCAAAGTATTACTCAGTGGCGAGCGTACCAAGTATAGGTATAATTATCATTCTAAAATTTCGGAATTCATTAAAATACCATTCACTTGAAATCTTTTTAGCCCCTCTGAACTACAATTTTTTACAAGTCTCGCCTCATTAGCTATTCAAGTTCCCGCTACATTTTTCCTCCTAGACTGGGCCACTTTGCAAAGAAACTTTGATTTCCATATCATCGTGGCTTTAGCTTTTAATGGATTTTTCTTCCATTGTCAAAGCATTTCCGAGTACGTGCTTCTCGAATACATCACTCCCGTCACTCACAGGTAAGTGTGCTTCAGTTAGAAACTATCAAAAACTCTTGGTTCAAAACTGATTACGGATTTCTTTCTAGTGTGGCCAATACTGTGAAGCGAGCTCTTTTAATATGGGTGTCCATTTTAGTGTTTGGTAACCCGGTGACATTGTTAAGTGGATTGGGCACGTGCATCGTAATGGCAGGAGTCTTAAGTTACAACCGAGCTCGCGAACGAGATCAGTTACAGCAAACTCGTCTCTTTGATTTCCATCCCCAGAAAAGTACGCCGTAACTTCCGATATCAGTCACCAACATTCCGATTTGAAAAATCTCTATATAAAAACACTCGTCTCTATGCCTACAACGTCTTTTAAAAAATTAAAAAGGGGATAGTTTTTTGCTTTATAGTTGATGTGGGATAATTGATATTTTACATTCGGGGACAACGTGGATTGCTCAAATTTGTACAGTGCCTTTTGAAATACACGTTTTTAACTGTGCATGGCTAGCTAAGATCTGCTGACTTTAGAGAGAGCGGAAGAAATATTGTGAGGAACACTCAAGTTCTTAATTGTCATTGATTGCCTCAAAATATTGAATTTCATCGAGAGATAGATTTCCTTGCCAAGGGCCCATTAGGAGCTCGGGATCAGTTGCTAGTTGCTAGGAACTTACAAAAATAGACAAGTAAGCGAGACAGCCTTCTCATATACCAAAATTGCCGAAAACGTAAATAAATTCACCTCGTTCTTAAAACTTAAGGAGTTTAGGCCCATAATTTTAACATTTAAAATTGAGTCGCTTTTGAATATAGCTGTAAGGAAAAAATCTACCCCCCCCCCCCGTGGTTTTTCAAAATTATAGTGAAGAATCAAAGTAAATGTTAGGCGCTGGAGAAAGTTTCCAGACAAAAAAAATTATTAAAAAAAATTATTATCAAATAAATATATTTAAAAATGGTCTTAAAAGACAAGATTCTGCTAAAAATGCTCGTTCTTTTGTACAAAAGACGGTTTACCGCTCGTTTAGTCTAAGGAGGTGTGGATATGGAGTTGGGGGAGAGGGGAGGGGTTGGTGAGAATGATCTCTGTAAAATGCAAACGAGCAGCTTCGCAGTTCATTTCGTGTACTTAAGTTGTCAAAACGTTCCAGCAATGTGTAACACACGTTTAGGGACTCGGTTTTCGCTGCTTTTCCTTCAATTCCGCTGACTTGCCTAGGACTCAGACGAGCCAGAAAGCAACAAATTTGCACGTGCCGTGCGTGCCAGTCCCTTTACCCTTCTTCTTTAACTCACCCAAGCCATGTGTTCCCCACAACTCAGCAACCACACGCTCAACCCATAAATCTCTTTCAGTAAGCATTTAACTTTCTTTCGTTCCCTTACAAAAATAAAAAACAGAGTCCTATTGCTGTTTCGGATTAACCTGTTAAGCCTGCATCTTTGAAATATTTATACTCAAAGGTCACAGTTCGTTTCTACCAAATCCCCCCCCCCCCCCCTTAAAAAAAATTCCACTACGTAACTTTCTTCAGTTCAGACAAGACAAAAACAATTTAAGAATTCTCCGTAACTAAACAGATCATGTTCAAAGAAGCAATTAAGCGCAGGGTTCCAAACAAAAAGAAACGTAAAAATAAAAAATAAACTAATAATTTGACTCTGTAATGCTCACTTTTTGGGAGGAGAGAGGAGAGACAGAAAGGGAGAGACGAAAGATACAACCTATGCCAATGGTAAAATAAGGCTCGGAATGTGTTGCGCGACGCAGCGCCCAGCTTGTGACGCTCATTGGTCGCCGCCGAAACAAGTTCATTAGCGCAGTAACGAATGTCACAGCGAGTATGTAAATGAGTCTGCGCGATAGAGGAAAGCAAAAGGAAAGCCTATACTCCCTCTTTTTTTAACAGCCTCAAAAGAAGAGGCATGTGGTGTATTACGAGCGTTGACGCGTGGGCTTTTTAGTTAAGCTAAGCAAGCAAACTTAACTTGTTGTTGTGTCTCTTGGGGAGTGCGAGACGAAGAGTGTGGGGTGGGGAGGATCTCGAGGCCCTAAAGTGTGCCGACTCGCAACTTGTGTTTGTTGCAACAAGGGCAGCGAAGCAAATCCTATGTTTGACACTATCCGACTCCTAAAACTCCTTCGGTCCTAGAAGCAACAAACAAGGAATTAAAACGCCAACTTTACCCATAACAATCGCGCGGCCTTTTATCCCGTTTCGGAAATCGCTTGTGATGCTACGTACGGTAAGTCCAACTGGAAACAAAAAAGGAACCAGTTAGTTAAATTAGTGAATGTTCTTGGTGGTATCGTTGACGTTTTTAAGTCTTCTGAAGAGTGCTTTCGGAAAATGTCTGGTTAATGTTCCAGAAGTTGACGTTATCTCGTAGACTCAAGGTTTCGATTACTTGTCGCGCTTGAGTTGGTGAATGGGATTGAAAGATGTTAAAAGGATTTGGAATGTATGTCTTATTTTATTCGCAGGACATTGACCTGACGTTAGGCCTGGGAAATTCATTAAAAGTGATTAAGCAAGAATGGCCAGCTTCATCGGTGGGAGATCAGTTTCCGCACCATCACTTCCCAAATAGAAATCAGCACCCTACTCACCCGGGATCAGTCCATCCCTTGACAGATACCGGAACTGTGGGGAATTCAAGTTCCAAACAGGTTCAGGATGAGAGCAACAAGTCGGAGCATGGTAAGCTGCACTCACACCAAGACGACTTGGACCCTAATGTGAAGCCGCCGTACTCCTACGTGGCTTTAATCGCGATGGCGATCAAGAACAGTGCCGACAAACGATTGACCTTATCCGAGATTTACGGTTACATCATGAACCGATTCCCGTACTTTGAAAAGAACAAGAAAGGATGGCAAAATTCCATACGTCATAACCTGAGTTTAAACGAATGTTTCGTTAAAGTTCCCCGGGAAGGAGGAGGAGATAGAAAAGGGAATTACTGGACTTTAGGTATATACAGAAAATCAAAGGAGATGAAAATCGAAGGAGATGCGTTTCAATTCTTTTTCTATCACTCTATAGACCCACAGTACGAAGATATGTTTGAAAATGGGAATTATAGACGGCGACGTCGTATGAAACGACCTTATAGGACCTCACATTTGGCTAAAAACTACTTCAATGAATCGTTTGGCAGCCACTTACTAGCCTCCCGATCTCTGTTCGCGCCACCCAGGTAATATACGCATTGTAACCTGTCCTAAAGCAATATGCTCTTGATGCATTATCTGACGGATCTAGCACCACATGGCCGCAGTACGGGACTCATTGCGCTCAATCTTATAACGCGTTGGACAATGTCCAACTACGCCGACCTCAGCAACTCAACTCCTACATGCAACCACAGGTAAGACAACCCTAACATTTTCTTTAGCCTTTGAGTCCATTTCTTAGCTCAAGCTCAACGATTACGAAAGATCGAATAAACTGAATACGTTCTTTCAATTCCAGATGCAAATGTCATACCATCAGCCTATAGCTAGCTATAGTCAATTAAGTATGTTAGAATTTTTAAAATTTAAATGTAATGAACACAAACATCTAACAAAATTTCTGTAAACAAAGGTGCCGCCAATGCTGCTGCCGGAAGCGTTTTTAATAGTAGCTACGGAACACCCGCTTGTCGCTTTGAATCGGACGGATCATCGACTCCAGCGATTCATCCTGCCATGTATTACCACCCTCCATGGAGCGAAAGTAAAATCTGATAGACAATCAAATGTTTTTTTTTTCTTTATAAGGTTTTGAATGTGACGGGAAAATTGCTGTTTCTTTTTCTTTTTTCCCCCGTGTTCACTTTCGACTAACGTATACGATTTGTTTTGGTGTGCAATCCTTTCTGTTCTATATTTGAGGCCCTTTTCCTCCTAAAGTCTCAAAGTAGAACTGTTTAGCCAATACACCTAGTCTGCTCGAAATAAAAAATATCTGTTTCCTAACTACGTTTAACCCAAAACTGGTCTCCCTCCCCATAAAAAAACTCGAAAATCAAGCTTATTGAGAAAAGCGAGTCATTTTGGTTTTCTTGAAGCTTTTACAAGGGGAGTAAACTAACAGAAAGTCCTTTTCCGGGGGTTTTTACGTCCGAAATCGGATCTGGATGCTGTCAGAAGTGCAGCCGCGTCTCACTATCAAGTGTCAAACGCCACAGCAATGCCAATAGTAAATTCCCCAGCTCAGCTTTGCTCGCTGCTACCCTAAATCGTTTGCTTCGAGTCAAAACTCCTAAAGTTAACACAAAACAACAAATTATGGAACTTCTAAACGCGCGAAACGGTCAAATACACGACAATTTGTCTCGTTTTAAGAGCCACTGCTCTTACTACTGCATACAAACTTTTTTTTAAGAAAAAAGGATAAAATCTGTTGCTAGCCATGAATTCTCTTGTTTCTAAACATGTTAATCTCAATTCACGCTCTATAAATAACCGCATACTCGCATCAGTGCGCTAGTTCTTCCGGAAATCCAAAAGGCGACTTAGGAGCATCACAGCCAAACCCGAGACAAATTATGTGTAGCAGCTGGTCGCTAAGTTGTACCAAGATACGCCATACACTTCAAGGCCTTTTAACGCCCAACTACCTTATTTTCCCCCTTCAAGAACGAAAAAGAAAACTGCACAAAAAGGTCTACAAGCTAAGTACAAATTCATGTAAAGTACGTTTTCAACGTCCGCTTTAATTCTGGAGAAATTTTTTAGTGACAATAGGCGGTGAAAGGAAAGGAAAAGAAAGACATTCACTTTTGCACAGGAAATAACGGTAACTATAAATAAAACAACTGCCAATACACTCACCGACCCACGTGATAAAACCTACTGAAATCAGCGTTAAATACACTACATTTCTTGCACTCTCTCTAATTACGAAGAGAAAGATCAGCGTACGCAATGTCATGAAATGCGACAAAACATTTCGTTTCAATCAGCTGGCAAATCCTCATCACACTGATATTGTAATACTCATATAAAACAAATACTCATATAAAACATAAAGAACACATTTTATTACCGTGGATCCTTTTTAAGTATTTTGCTTGACGGTTTTTATCAATATCTTTATCCAAATCCAATATACCGAATCCGTGTGTGAGCCAAGCTCTTCGTAAGCCCAGGAAGAGGGCGTGGCACACACTGTTAGAAAAAGTAGCAATTTTACAACTTACTTTCTAAGATTATTCAATAGTATCTGAAACTTCTATTATTAATAGGGGTTTCAGATACTATTGAATAATCGTAGAAAATAAGTTGTAAAGTAAACAAGCCAGAAAATTTCGGCACAAAGCCGACATAAGCACTCTGACATACGAGTTGAGCACTGTTCAACTTTTGGCACACAGGCACAACTGACATACGCCTTTCCGCCAATCACAGATAAGGTGATTTTACTAGTCGTATGTCGTTTGTTGTGTATGTTGACATAAACGACACTCCAGTGTGCACCAGGCTTAATACACACTAGTGTCATTTTCATCTCCGAGTTCCGAAACTGGAGAACGTGTTGATGGTTACACCCACTATTAGCGCAGCCATCTAGTGAGAGAAGTTGGTCATAGATGTATATTTTGCTGCTGCATTCTCAGGATAATGTCTGACATTAATGCCATCTTTTGAACAAAATGGATCAACTACTTGCGGCATACCGTGTCATTGGGAAAGCACACCGATTTACAATTAATTAATGAGGAATTACATTAAGTTATTGTACATTGACCATAGTGTTTATTAATCGGATGGTAAAATAATTGTAAATTTAATAATTATTTAATAGTATTAAATAATTATTAAATTAATTATTAAATAATTATTATACGGGCGGGAAGTTCGGACGTATTTGAAGCGCGCTCTTGCTTTTGACGTGTTTCTTTGGTGTTCCCAAGTTTGTTTGGTTTGAGTTTGTTACCAAGTGTAGTTCGGTGCCTTCTGCACCTTTGCTGATTGTTTCCATAACGTTTAATTGCTGCTTTGTGTATGAACGAGGACCTTTTAAGTGTCTGTTTTGGGCTTAGCCCAGTGACGAAATGCTAAGGACACCAGAAAACTCGCCCGTAAAAGGGGGAATCCGCTTTTCTCAAGCCGGCCCGTCCCGTGCTCTTGAAGAAATTGAAATAGACTCGCCCATCCCAACCGTCACACCAAAACCCCAAGTGAAATGTCAAACCTGCGGAGACCTTTTTCAAAAAGACAAGCCTGCGGCTAAAAACTGCAAATCGTGTCGGGAAAGAAAACTGAACCCAGCCCAAGCACAGAAACGCCCTATGCTTTCCCCTTCAGATGACCTTGCGTTCCGTAAAAGGTCCCTTTCAATCGATGACCCCACACAAATGTCTACTATGGACTTCATCGTAACCACGCTTAGGTCGCTGAAAGACAGCAATGATCATCTGAATCAGGAAATTATGGCGCTCAAAGCGGAAGTTATTGGTCTTCGTAAAGACCTTGAAGAAGAACGCGGGAAACCTTCCTTGATGCAGACCACCACAGAAGAAAGTAGAAGAAAAGAAATTGAACTGAAGGAAGCAAACGATAAGTTGCACCGGCAAATTAAGGAATCCAACGTACAGCTGATGCGGCAGGTGAAGGCCTTGTCGGAGGAAATTTCATCCCTCAGACAAGACCCCCATAGCAAACCCCAGCCAGCGAATGTACTGTCTTTCTCCCAGGCGCTCAGAAGCCGCGCAGCATCAGTAAGCAACACTCCGGTTCCAGCAAGCCCCTCTCCGCAAAACCCAACAGCTAACGGTCAATCGGAAACGCTGTTTATTCAACAGCAGGACTCGGAAAAACGCAGAATGACGGTTCCAAAGAAAGATCTTCTGCTAGCAGTGGACAAGGATCTCAACAAAATCTGCCCGAATGCTCCGAAACCGGTCTTGGCCTGGAAGGCGAAGAATGGAAACCTTGCGCTCACGTACAAAAACAGAGAAGAAAGGGAGAAGGCTGAACCTTTTTTGAAGTCCGCCCAGCTAGAATCCCTGGGGCCGGTGAAAACCGTCACGCATCAACCCAATCTGAAGGTAGTTATCCACCAGCTGCCCAGAGACCAAACCTATCAAGAAATCTGCGAACACCTCTCTGAAAGAAATTCCGACTTGGGAGTTGTCTTTGACGAGAACCAAGTTTCATGGCTGAACCCCAACAGCGAGAAAGCTTATGGCTCCCTCCTCCTCACCTGCCGTTCCCCTGAAGACAAATCCACGTTGCTGAGAGTGGGCTCGCTTTACGCCTTCAACCGGTTAGCGCAAGTAGAAGACAAACGGTTTCCCACAGTTCTGCAATGTTTCAACTGCCAAGCATACGGCCACTTGGCTGCCACTTGCCGCTCGACGACACCGACCTGCGCAAAGTGTGCGGAAAAGCACGATTCAAGATCATGCAGTAGCAATACGAAGAAATGTGCGAACTGTAAAGGCGATCACTGCGCCTTTGACAACACCTGCCCGGTCCGGAAAGATGAGACGAAGAAGGCAGAACGAACCAAAGAACTGGTTAAGAAGAAATGATCGTGGGCACGGGGCTGCTAATCCATAACGTCAGGAAAAGTTTTCATCAAGTACAAGAAACGGCTCGCATAGCGGAAGCACAAAATATTGACACAATTGCCATTCTTGAACCACCTAAAAACCTCCAGGCTGCGAAGATTCTGGGATTCGACGTTTCAAGACCGGTTCGGGAGTACGAAGGAATAGTACTTCTACACAAAGCGGGCAGCCCAGTACAAATTATGGAGATCACAGAACTTTACGCAGTATTGAAACTTACTCCCCCAAGCGGTGCGCCGATAGCTATCGTAGTAATTTACCGACGCCACACTGCCGACATGGCAACACTTCTGGAGGAAGTCTTGAGAAGAAGTCAGCGAATTGGCTCCAGTTACTTAATAACGGGAGATTTCAATGCCCACCACTGGTTGTGGGAAGCAAAAACTCCAGACTTGGCGGGATGTCAACTATACGACTGGGTGACGGTTAACAACCTACAGCTACTAAACAACTGGAACCTTCCCACTTTCAGAAACGAAAGACGGCATTCCTCCACAATTGACCTCACGTGGACCTCAGTTCAGTTAGCAACTCAAGTGCAGTGGAGCCTCCTTGACGACGAAAACTTCTACAATGAATCCGATCATGAAGCTATCCTGCTGTCCTTTGTGGGAATTAGCCGCGGTGCCCCTACGCTGAAGTGGTGCTACAGTAAAGCAAACTGGGATATACTTCGGAAAGACATCGCAACGGAACTAACGGAGTCTCGCCATCTGTTTGCAGACCTATTGGGCGCAGAAGCCATCGGTGCTGCCACAGAGAAGTTGACTTCCGCGATCCAACGAGCAATGGTAACCCACATACCCAGAAAATGCGGAAAAGCCAGAGCAAACCCATGGTGGAACAGAGAGCTGAATGACCTTCGTAAACAAGCGGCCAAAGCACTCCGGAGTTACCGCCAATTTGGAGGACGGAGACTGGAAGAAGTCTGGAAGAGTGCTAGGAACCAGTACCGATCAGTAACAAGACGGCGCCGTGATGAGTACTGGTCGAAGAAGATGGACACGCCCGATAACAGAATAGTTTGGAATTTGGATCGCAAGCTCAGACAAGAAACCAGCAGAAACAGACTGTATCTCCTTCGTCAAGAAGATGGTGGTGTTTTTCCAGATGGAAGACTGAAGCTAAACTACATAGCAGAGAAATTGCTAGAAGGTGTACCAACCAGAGATCCACAGAGGCCAGCTCCCATGAAGACTTCTAGTCATTCGTCGAGACGAACAAACACGCGCAGTTCGTTGAAGCCAGAATTCTCAATGGAAGAAATCTCTGATTTACTCCGAGAATTACGGCCTAACAAAGCAGCCGGTGTCAACGACATCCAATCAACTGTCCTCAAAGCAGTATGGCGGGTCATTGAAAAACCGGTACTGAACATCTTCAACGCATCTCTCTCCCTCGGGTATTTTCCAAAGTCATGGAAAACGGCAAAAGTTCTCCCTCTTCCAAAACCCGGAAAACCGGACCACCATTCAATAAAGAGCTTTCGCCCGATTGCGCTGCTCCCCATCCTTGGTAAACTGCTGGAGAAAGCTGTCGCCAGAAGATTTCAAGCTTATCTAGAAGAGCACCATATCCTATCCGACTCGCAATGGGGTTTTAGACCAGGGAGATCCACGACGGATGCCCTGTCATCCCTCAGCAACGCAGTACTCGAAAGCTTCGACAAACGTAAAGTCCACACAGCTCTACTTTTGGATATCAAAGGGGCGTTCGATAACGTCGATCACGTCAAACTGGTGGAAGTACTACGTAAATTAAAAATCCCATCAAAACTGTTAGAATGGACCAGAAGTTTTCTCCAAGATCGACTAGCGTTTGTGGCACACGGGTCCGACAGGAGTGACACATATCACATCCGGAAAGGAGTCCCTCAAGGGTCCCCTCTATCCCCAGTCCTCTTCCTCACCTATATCGACGGCTCGCTTAGCGTCATAAAGCGAAAGCGCATTGGATCCAAGCTTTTTGCCGACGATCTGCTCCTTGACACCTCAGGATCATCAAGCGAAAAGAATGTGAAGTTTCTCGCTAAGAACCTGTCTGCCCTTGAAAAAGTGGGGGAAAAGACTACGGTTGGAGTTCTCCAAGGAAAAGACGGAGCTAATCCACTTTTCGCGTAAACGAACTCCGGAAGTTGCTCCCCTAGTCTGGGGTACATTGGTAATCCAACCGAAAGAGACCGTTCGGTACCTCGGGCTGACGTACGATTCGAAGTTGTCATGGAAAGCACACGTAGCCCGTGTGGCGACCCAAAGCTTTCTAATCACGCAAAGAATTAGGAAACTGTCACAAGTCTCAAAGTCGATCTACTGCTCCCAACTTCGAACGCTTTTCCAAGCCACGGTCGTGTCAAAAATGCGATATGGTTACCCGGCCTGGTGCAACGCCTCGAGCGCCTGTCTTCGACCCCTGAAGCAAGCATACAGACAAGGTCTGCTAACAGTAACTGGCACCTTAAGGACAACTCCAACTACTGCTCTTGAAGTTGAGACAGGCTTACTACCCTTGGACCTTCTCCTGGAATCCGTGCTGCTACGACATTTTGGTTCCAGAAGTTGGAATTGTTGGCCTACCACACCAATCCAACCAAAGCACAAGTCATATACTTCGTGCCCAGAGAGAGCACGTCAGCTCCTGTCCATTACATGGGCCAATAGACCCGAAAGCCAAGCCGAAGCCCTCCACTGGATCAAAGAAGCGACGATGAAGAAGTGGTTAAGCCGATGGGAAGAAGTAGAGAGGCCCAAAAAGGATCTTAACGTTGGACCCTGCAGCCGCAGTATCGTGGACGTAAAACTCCATAGTCGGATCATCAGTAAGCTGATCCAGATACGAACAACTTATTTCCCGACGAAGTCCTACCTACTGCGCACTGGTAAAGTGACATGGCCAGGTGTTCTTGCCAAGATCGTTCTTTCCAAAATCTCTCCCACTTGTTATTCCATTGTCGCAATTTGAACAGGGAAAGAGCCATGCTGCTCA
>JAGJRO010000587.1:0-22735 GCA_022832285.1 Lepidurus apus apus
ATAGATTGGGCAAGAGAAAATGTCGAAGAAAAGGAAGTTCGATGAAGATTATGTAAAATACGGTTTCACATACATCACTGAAAAAGACGGAACCCCAAAGCCACAGTGCTTTCTGTGTTCCACTGTAAAAGTTCTTACAAACGGGTCCATGAAACCAGCGAAACTGAAAGAACATTTCGTAGCGTTCCATCAAAAATACGAGAAAAAGGATGTAGCCTTTTTCCAAACAAAAAGAGCAATGCTTGGTAATACGTCCGGTTTCGCTGCTTTGGTGAAAAGAGAAGCACCTCAGGTTAGCGTTACTCAGCAACGAAAACCCTATTCGAGAAAGGTACAACACTTCCAAAGATAGGTTTTGCTGTTTCGTACAAGCCGTTACTAGAAGCCTCGTACGAAGTTGCGTACCGCATCGCGAAGGAAAAGAAGCCACATACTATTGGCGAATCACTAATAAAGCCATGTGCTTTAGAAATGGTCGAGCTAGTTTGTGGCTCTGATCAACGAAGAAAGCTGGAAGCAATGCCACTATCAAATGATGTTATATGCTCGAGGATAGTCGATATGTCCTCCAACATCTTAAAACAAGTCATCGAAGAATTGGCAGCTTCGCCATTTCAATTCAGTATGCAACTCGATGAAACAACAGACATAGCTCAATGTAGCCAGCTTCTCGTTTTCGTTCGCTATGTGCATAATAACGCGGTAAAAGAGGAGTTCCTGTTCTGTGTGCCTCTTTTGGAAACAACTAAGGCCGTTGATGTTTTGCAAATGGTAAAAATGTTCTTTGCCAAACACAATTTTGATTGGACGAAAAAACTTCTGACTATTTGCACGGACGGGGCTCCAGCAATGCTTGGTAATACGTCCGGTTTCGCTGCTTTGGTGAAAAGAGAAGTACCTCAGGTTAGCGTTACTCAGCAACGAAAACCCTCCCGGACACGTTGAAAGACATTTTGTCGATTGCAGTTAAAATCATTAACTTCATTAGAAGCAGAGCTCTAAATCACCGCATTTTCAAGGTACTTTGTCAAGAAATGGGCGCAGAGTACGAAGTGCTTCTCTATCACACGGAGGTACGTTGGCTGTCACGAGGACAGATCTTAAAGCGGCTGTTCAAATTGAGGAAAGAAGTAGCAGCTTTCTTAAAAGGAAAAGAAAACTCACTTTCAGTGCAGCTCGAAAGCGAAGATTTCGTTCATGGACTCGCCTATTTGGCTGACAGTTTCGGCCATATGAATGAAGTTAACATCTCGTTACAAGGATCGGATGTAACAATTCTGGAGGCAACTGAAAAACTGCAGAGTTTGATAGCTAAGCTGCCTATATGGAAAAGGAGAATAGAGACAGGGGTTTACGCAAATTTTCAAACGCTTTTTGACGCGCTTCATCAAGACGAGACAAGTGAAGAATGTACCATAACGTCGTCTTTAAAAGAAGAAATCTGCGCTCACTTAGACTTGCTTCAGAAATCTTTCAAGAACTACTTCTGTCTTGAAACTACTAAAGCTGAACTGTGGATGCGAAACCCCATTGATTGTGATGAAAACTGTTTCGCAGATGCAGACCTAGCTAAAGATGAACTCGTCGATCTCCGTACAAGAGATTTACTCCGAATAGAATTCGCCTCGAAGAGCCGTGCAGAATTTTGGTGTCCCTTGTTAAGCGTGTATTCTCTTCTTGTTCAACGTGTTTTGGAAACTATTGTTCCATTCGCAACTACTTATCTGTGTGAATCTGGCTTCTCAACTCTTGTGAACATTAAGACAAAGAACAGAAACAGGTTGGATGTTCAGCACGATATGCGCATTGCTCTTTCAAAGATGATACCGCAGTTTGATGTCATTATTGGGGCCAAGCAACAGCAAGTGTCGCACTGAACTCTTTTTTTAATATGTAATTCCGTTCATTTCGTTTAACAAAGTTAAATAAATACTCATTATAGTTAATGTAAATCGATAATACATTCAATATCCTATTAACAGTGTCTTACATAGGGGTATCTGTAATACTATGTGTTTAATGTCTCTATATAGGAAGGGGATCCGTGGGGTTTTCTAGGTCGACTTAGGGGGGTCCGCATGGAAAAAAGGTTAAGAACCACTGAGTTAACCGGAAGATTGCAGCCATCAAACCTCCTTCAGAAATCACTCGCGTTCCTCGAGCCTTGGGCGATTTAGCATGTTGGAAAGCTTCATAACTTAGAGCCTTCCTTTTATTTTATTCGCTGCCAGTCTAAGCTGGCGTTATTTCCGCCCAATGCTTGAAGCACTTGTTGCTTCTGGTTACTGCAATGCATGTGATCCTGAGCGACAAAATTTCTCGTAAAGACTTGGCTAGGGTTCGTGAACTTCTTGTGGAGTACGTTGGCGACTTCCAGAGAGTATACGAGGTGAAGAACATGAACTACAACGTTCATGGTTTGCTTCATCTCGCGGACTCAGTGAACAACTGGGCATTATTCAGCTTTTACATTCGAGTCCTGGAACGAAGTATTAGGCAAATCGTTCAATGGAACGAAAGGTGTTGGACAACAAATTTGCAAAAATTACCTTGGGTTGAAAACCGTTCGGGACATAACCATTTCTGCCGGTACGCAACGTCCTCAATGTATTGTTTTCACGAACGGATTATTTGGCCACCGCTTAACGGGCAAGATTTCACGGTCAGGACCAATGACCTGCTTCGGAAACCCGAAACCTACAATGCTCGAACAATGTGACCGAGCAGCTTTAAGCGTTGTTACTGAACTTCCGGATTTGCAGGCTGAAGTTATGGTACAGTACTTTTTAAGATTCACGGCGTACAGCAGACTGTGGACAGTCAAGAAAGCCGATGGTACGCACCGCCAAGACGATAGTTGGGTGCTTCTCGAAAGCGGTGAGTGTTTTCAAATCGAGAAATGCATCAAGATGCTCTCCAAGGATGACAGTAAAGTCCTCGTGCCCGAAGGATATTTCGTTTTGGGACGCAATTTTATTTTAACCCAATTCAAATATCAAGTTCCAAAGACCAGCAAAATGATGCGGTTCCTCCGGGTGGCGAAAGTGAGTAGTGCGGTAAAAGTCATCACTATTAACAAACATGCTCGAAAATGTTGTCATGTGAGTGTGTCTGGTGTAAGCTACGTAACACCTTTGCCTAATCCCGTAGAGAGGGACTAGTTGATAAAATTCAAATGTACCGCTAGATCAATTTTTTTAAGATAATTTGAAATGCTTATTGAAGCCTCTCGTGTGATGATTTCCGTAAGGAAATTATTGAGTTCACCATTGGGAAACATCCGAGAGGTTGCTTTCAAATATAAAAATGTCACCGTGAAATGGTATCTTCTAAAGATACCACCTAAGAGTTATCTTGCATCCGGTGATGGCAATAAGAACTTATGCCTGAAAGTATAGGCTAGTTTTCACGATGATTCAAACGTATGAGTAATTACATATCAACACATAAGGTACGTACATTCCTTTATTTGTTAAAAATTCCAAAAGCTATTGTTTACCGGCCCCTTTCGTGCTGACCACGCCAGCTAAAATCGTCACCACCTCGACCCTGGTCAAAACGCCGCGGCCACTGCTGCTGGACTGCTTGACTTCCTGTACTTCCTCTACCGCCACGAAGATATACACGACCGACGCCGCCACGATGACCACGATGGCCACCATGTGTATGCAATAATTCACGAAGCAGAGCCAAATATTCACTTGTACTGTAAGCAGGGTTGACAGCGGCAATTTTTTTTCTTACCGCTATCCGGTAACTGTAAAAGAGATTTTCGATTACCGTACCGCGGTAAGTATTTACCGCCATACTTTTAGTTTGATGCGGTAGCGGTAAAAATATAAATTAAACAAAAATGCCAATTTTATTACTGTCTTTTTTGCAAATGCAAATGTTATGTTTGGCTTCCAAACCGTGGAGTCGCGTAACCAGCCAAAGCACGATTCCCATTAGGGGCCGTCCAAAAATGGCGCCACCAAAAAAGCGCGATTTTTTGACCCAACCCTCCCCCTCGGTCATCAACCGTCATTTTTGGTGTCACCCCACCCTCTAAAATGGCGCCGTCACCTGGTTGACCCCACTCTTAGATTTAAAAAATGCCTTTTTTGGGAGAAAATATTTTGCTTTTGCATTCACGCAAGCATGGTTTGCCAAGAAGCACAGGTTAAATTTAGAGTTACAGGATGTCATCACTTTCTTACCAACCCCTCCCACCCCCTCGTCATCTCGCATCATCTTTTGCTGAACCCACCCACCCTCTCCCCTGGTGGCGCCATTTGTGGACGGCCCCTTAGGTCATGTGACTCAAACGATTGGTTCACGGAGCGTAAAGTAAGATCATGTCCAGCAAAGCGTTGCGATGACGGGGCTCCACCGTGGCCTTAAAAATTCGATTTTACCGCTACCGCGCGGTACGTTCAAAGACTTACGGTAATGCGGTAAATGCAGTACTTTTAAAATTACCGCAATAAAAGCCTGCGGTAAAATATTTTACCGCGGTAAAGGGAATATCGCGGTAAATTAACCCTGGTCGGGATGGCATAAGGTACAGAGAAAAGGAGCCAGGCCCGTACCCAGGGGGTGTTAGGGGGCTTTAACCCCCTCCCCCCCCCGATTTTTTTTCTCCATAACGATATCCACATACTGAAGTTTGCATTCTTATATTGTATTTAAAAATGTAATAAAAAATCCTTCTAAAAAATACGATACACTTTTCAAATGACAACTTATGTTCGTTATGGACCGCATACTGCCTGTCACGTCCAATCAGTTACATCTTGAAACTAAAATAAATAGTCTGTGGTTATTTCACTTGGTTTTAATTGCTGTTTTTTTAATTTTAGAATGAAACAAGTATATCTGCTATATCTATACCATAAGAGGTGTAACTATAAAGGATAACTGTGCTTAGTTTTAACGTTATTGTTATATTACCCAGCTTGGCTGCGTTTCCGCGTTACATTTGGTACACTAAATTCTAATAAATTTTCGAATAAAAAAAAAATTCAAGGCATAGTCTTACTTTTTGGTGTTTGACGTTTGTAATAGCATTTTGATTCCCAAATTCTGATCATTTTAAATAACCCGTATACTAGTCGAAATACATCACGCGAAAATGCTAAACCTCGTCTCTAACGCAGTTGATCTTCGTTACTAGTTGCATTTCTTCCGTTTACTTTCTTTCTTCACTTGTTCTTTCTTATGACTTTTTTCCAGCTTGCTAAAATGACTGCTAACACAGTTTATGACATTTATCACTTTACTCCATGTGATGGGCCACTCAAATTCGTTTGGAATAATGCCTTCAACCCGCGATTCGAAGAAACTGAAAAGCGGGAACCAAACTTTCGTACGGCGACTATCTCGCTGCATAAGCGTCCGATTATTGGCTAAAGTGTGGTAGTACAGGAACAGACGTGACGTAATGTAAAAAGCAACGAAAACATCTATGGAATAGTGTTCATGCGCGGCCAAAATGAAAAAGATACCAAACATATTTAATAACCACGTCAGCGTGTGCAGGAAATATATACGTCGAGAAGTGTCTACATAAGCAACAGTGTTAGAGCTTCAAACGCTTCTTTTGCAATTCGATTACTTACACTCTGTAATGAAAAAATTGAGCATGGTCAATACCACAGTATGTCCGCTAAACATATAATCTCCGCATGTCCGTACTCCAACAACGGACATACCAAACCCACTCCATATCAAGTACGCTTGTCGCAGTCTGGCCCAAACGTTACCATAAGGCTTAAAAATAAATTTAAAATAAAATAAAAATCGATGTAAGATTTCAAAATTACAGTAATATTACCCTTGGGGAGCATTCTAAATGCGATCCTGGGACGGACAATGACGTAATTAGCATAGTAATGCACCTTATTAGAAATACCGAGCCCGAGAGAGCAAAAAACCGTCTCATCAATATGAATCTACGAAACAAATTCAAAATGAGTATTTCAAATTAAAATTGCTCAGAGTTAAGTGTCCTTTTACTACCTGTGCTTGTGGAAGACTAGAACAGCTCCCCAAAGAAGCATGAGAACACAACCTGTTAACTCGCACATATCGAAAGCCCAGGGAATTAGAGGGACGTTGTCCAAGAAGATATCAGGCAGCGGAGGATACTTTTTCATGTCAGGCACGCGATCATGGACAACGACCATGGTAACAGAAGTTACCAAAGTCACAGCTATAAAATAGGCAATGCTAAGAAGCGTTTTCCATATTTCCGGTTCCAAGGGAAGAGCAGGGTCACTTGGAATCCCTTGAATAAATGCAGATTCGTTGCCCAGTATATCTGATATGTTGGAATCCAACGAGGATGTCCGTACAAGATTTTGACACTTGGTAGCTCCTTTCAATGGAATGTCTTTTCTGGACAAGTGCCCATTATGGTTCGTCTTTGGTGTGCAACTATCGGTCGAAGAGCGTAGCAGTACATCATAATTTGCACTGTTGTAAACCTTGATTTGCAGCTTCTTTATAGCCAAAACAATTCGTTTGACATCGCCTACAACCTTTGGAGTACAAAAATACGTAAATTATCCCTTTGAACTGTTTACTATTTTGTGACAGGTAAATATACTGTTATTTCCATATATTTAAATAGTTCTTTTTCGGTCAAAGATATCAGTGCGGGACCATTTATTTTGTGCTTGCTAAACAAGGTTCTATATTCTCCGCAACCAATACTCTGCAGCCAGTCCCGTACATCTTCAACGCTCCAGTTTTCCACTGACTTAGCTGGGATCATACCTAAATTTAAACAAAATGGCACGATTAGATATTCTGTTAAATTATTTCAAAATTTGATCTTATTCTTATTAGTTACTTTACTTTAGAAATTAATAAGATCTAATATCATTTAAACTAACTCGATTAGTATACTGGCCAATTTCAAATCCTACTAAAATCACTATACACAAGTTGCCATGGAATGCCACATTAATAAATTAATCAGTACACAACGAAACACCCTTGTAGCATTGGCTAACCGGACCCGTTCTTGTTTACTAAAAGCAGCAACTCCCGCATAAAAGCGGGTTCAGCCATGTTTGGGGAGGAGCCTAAGCGATCCTTATTTGGCTTCAGGCGGGGTATTGCACACTATATAAGGTTAGGTTAGGTTAATTTTAGACACCTCCTACAACATGGCTGAACCCCCTTATGCTGCTTTTAAGCCACCTCCCACAGAACCCGCTTTTATGCGAGAGTTGCTGCTTTTAGTAAACAAGAAAGGGTCAGGCTAGCTTAACGTACACCCTTGTAAATTTGCACAACAACGCGAAACACATCCTCCCATAAGTGTTTGATCAAGGCAGCATGGGTCAGGAAAACACGCAATATTTCCTATACAACAACTCCATCTAGAAGAAAGCTTTGGCATATTTCCCGGGAAGATTCAGTGTTCAGACTTCACGTCGACATAGTTATATTTCCAATACAAGTTCCAACTGAGACACGATAAAGGATTGCCACCAAGCAGCAAATGACTAGCCATGCAAAGAAAACAAAATGAAGAAACAGGAAAAGGTGGGGCGCGGCAAGGACAAAGTCAACAAGAAGACCATTTCCTTTTTCCCCTCCCAAGGACAAGAGGACAGGCAGGAATAGCTGGTTCTTTTTCCCCTTAAAAAAAATCGTTCCAATTTCTGATAACACACCCTCCAGAACTGTATAAAAGCTTAACCTATCTGAAAGGAGCAATTGTTTCGGATGCCTTTTTTTTTTTTTTACTTATTTAACAGAGAGCGAAGAGTGCTCGTACGTTTTGTTCTGTTCAGTTACAAAATCCTGTTAAACTGACTTCAAGGTTAGGATTATCACAAAGAAATAGACTGTTCTGCCATGTACGGGAACAAAAACCCCAAGTCACTGGAAAAGCGAAATTTGACCGCGACCTATTAATTCTAACTAGCAACGTTTTTACGCCTCTTGTTTGCTTTACACCTACTGAGCTCAGCAAGTGCTAACAGTAGAATTCCGGTTAAGACAAATAACCAGTAATCGAACCATGGGCAAAAAAAAAACTATTCGCCATATTAATGGCCAGATGTCTTATTTACTCGGTTTGTGTAAAAGTGTGAGTTGTAACTTGCCTTTAGCGAAAAAGGCCAAGGTTGTAAGTCTTTTTCTTTGGGTTTAAAAAAATTTACAATAACAGGAAAAACGCAAAAATTTATAATCAGCTCCCAACAAATCACTGTCTGTTTTCTTTCTCCCCCAAAGTAGAACTTGCCTTCTCACATGCACTCGATTCAAGAAAAAATAGTCTAGTCTTGAACACCATTCATTCGCCGAACTAGTGTCCCTGGCGCCTTTTTTGGCTTCCAGTTTTACTAGTCCCAAGACCTTCTCAAAAGAAAATCGGGCACTAAATTTCAATTGCACATTGAACACAAAGACTGAGTTTTGCGGGATAGGATTGATGCAAATATTCTAAATTGGAATTGAACCTGCAGAGCGAAAGAAATAACTAACTTCAGTACAAAAAGAAGGAAATCAAATAAGGGCAGCAAAAATGTGGGCGATCGCAAGTATTTTCCCCAAGTCTTTGGCATGATAAGCGACGACTTCGATGGCCCTAGCCCTTTCGTCTTCGCTACTATTTCGTTCTCGCTTACTCGTTTGCAACTCGGGCATCTCAATGCATTTCTGCAAAAATTGGTTGCAGTCAATATAAAAGGATACGAGTCGAAATCCACAGGCTTCAAACCTATCGCATCATCACTCGTTAAAAAAAAAGCAAAAGTTGTGCGCAACGACAAAGAAATGGGCGTGGCGGCCTTTAAACATCTCTCTCCCACCTGTTGTTACACCTTTCCTCCTATATCTAAAATTTCTCTTCCCCCAATTTCTTGTGCTATCCCACCTATCTAACAAAAAAAAACAAAATTCCTTCCTCCTCAAGAAATAAATCACCATGAAAAATACTGACCTCAACTAAGCAAGATCACCCTTTCCTAATGCTGCTTCCCTTTTTTTCACTCTTTAGCGTTCAACTTGACGTCTGACTTGACGGTAGTTCTTCAAAAACTTTGGATTAGTTGCTAAAAACACCAGAAATCTCGGTCGTTTCCCACTTTTCCCCATGTGACTTGGTCTTTTTTTAAGTGGCAGTCTTATCGGCCGCAGATGCAGAGAATCGGACAGGATGAAAATCAGAGTTGACAAAAGAGAAGCCACGGAACTCGTCTTGGTTGATAGTTTTTACCACATCGGCATTAATGGGTGTTAAAACGGGTTCTTCTTTGGTAAATTCACTATCAAAGTTTAGCGCATCCTTCTTGCTCTTCTACAAAAGACACAAAACAGACAATGTCAGATTTTAGTTTTAAGGTAAAGCAACGTTTTAAGGTTGTGCTTACAATCTTTGGCCGGAAAGGAGGTTTGACTTTCCTCGCTTCCAAGGCTTCCCAATCAATCTCTTTAAAAAATGGATGCCCCCGAATAGCCGCTTCTGCTCCTTGAGAGGCCACACAACCCAAACGCTTGGCAGGATTCTTGGTCATAAACTAAAACACAGGAAAAACGCAATGAAAGATGAGTTCAACCCGGAAATGTAATTAAAAGGAAAACCTAAAAACACCAATTTACCCCTTTCAGAATTGAAACTGCTTCCCTGGACAACCACACCGGATAGAGTACATCATCATGAAGAATGGACTCAAAGAGATCGTCTTCATTGTCTGCTTCAAAAGGAGGCTGTCCTGCCATCATTTCGTACATTAACACCCCTAAGGCCCACCAATCAACTGTAGCACCATAATCTAATTCTTGCAGAATCTAAACCCCAATCACTTGTTAAAATCCAAACCATACTGTACTCCAAAACAGAACGTTTACCTCTGGGGCAATATAGTCAGGCGTTCCGCAAAACGTAGTCGTGGTTGCGCCGTCTAGTATTCCTTCTTTGCACATTCCGAAGTCGGCAATCTTGCAGTGCCCTTCGTTATCCAAGAGAATATTGTCCAGCTTTAAATCTCTGCAAGCAAGAGTATTTCGTAAGTGTTTATTATGTCCGTATTTAGTATATAAGTATTTAGTAAATGTTTACCGATAAATGACTCCATGTTTATGCAAAAACTGCAAAGCAAGTGTGACCTCCGCGGCGTAAAAACGCGCCCTGGATTCGTCAAATTTCCGAACTTTTTGGATCTGAAACATGAGATCGCCGCCGTTGACATACTCCATGACGAAGAATAAGCGGTCTTTGGTTTGAAAGCAAGAGTGCAGCGCCGTTAAGAAGGGATGGTTGGCCGACAAAGCCAGGATGCGCTTCTCTGTCATAGTGCAATCCACATCGTCATCTTGGATGATGACGTCCTTCTTGAGCACTTTGACTGCGTACACCTCATCCGAACCTTTACGCTCGGCCAACATGACCTAATAAACAACATCCGTTTTTACCCTTCAATCCATTTTAAAAATATAGTTACTACAAAATATGGGACCAAAAAAAGTTGACAGTAATATACCTTTCCAAAGCTGCCTTTGCCCAAGACTTTGAGAAAAGTAAAATCATCCAAGCCAACTTTCTTGCCCTCTCGGCCGCGTTCGACCAAACTTTCCAAAGCTGAGGTCTTATCTTTCCTTTGATCTTTGTGATGGCATTCCACGCCTTTCATTTTCTCCTTGAGTTTCTCGTCCATGAGTTTCTGGGCTCGAATTCGCAATCGCAACTCCTCCTCCTGTTCGGCCGGCGTTGCTCCCGTTCCTTGTCCGCTCACGTGCGATGTAGTTTCTTCGCCTTCATAGATAGTCGAGGCTGACGCACTCGAACGGTCCAGTAAAGAGGTACTGGACGTATTAGACGGCGTTTCACTAATGGAAGGCTATCCGACGGGGGAAAAAAAGACAAAAAATTTACAATAAGACCACACACGTCTTGAACTGATTGATTTAAATTGAACCCAGGTATTACCTTCTTTTTCCTGGGATTGAGTTTTTGAGTTGAAATGCCCATGGTGTTCAAAATCTCAGCCATCTGCTTGGTGTTAATTCCACAATTATTGGCAACATTCTTCTGGCAGCGTTTATGCACATTGAGATTACACACTACAAAACGTAAGAAAAAAACATTAAAAATTTTTTTAATATAGAAAGTTATAGTGATTTACCTTCGCACTGTAGCCCTTGCTTGATAAGCCCATAGAGTAGTGAGCCACAATGGTCACAAAACGTAAACCTCTTATAATTATGGACCGAAAAACGGTGAGGAATATTGACGCTAAAACGCTGGCCGATCACTTCTTGCAAAGTAACGTCTTTAATACCAGGACATCTCGTAACCACAAACTCATGGCAGCGCTTATGAACGACGCAGGTGCACACTAATAAAAATGAGATTTCGAAAAAGAAATAATTAAAAGTATTAGATAGTAGAATCGTCTTCCTTTTTTTACCTTGACATTGGTAACCCTGTTTGCCAAGTCCCCAGATGAATTCCCTGCAATGGGAGCAAAAGGTTGGCTGCCGTAAAAAGGTTGCCATAAACTTGTGACCATTGACTTGATGCACTCGACGCCGCATTGCCCCACGACGCCGATTGATCCCAGCCCTTTCTTTGAACTCGCGCGGTTTGTCCGTGGCCTCGGAACATGCTTCTGTAATACAAAATGTCCAAGAATGTTTCAAACTTAACGAATCCTCGCTTCTACTGCAAAATGTGTGGACACTAACAAGAATAAACCGAAACCGTCACTTTTAATTTAGCGAAAAGGCAACATCTTTGCTCTTTTTCCCTAAGAAGAAACTTAGCTCTAATCTGTGTAACAGTTACAACGCCCACATTTTGAATGCCGAAAGGTCAAGCCGAGACTCCTGGGTTCACTTAATTTCCGGCTAAAACACATGTCGTGTAAACGAAAATAGAAACCGTGAATAAGACATTCTATGATGTATATTCTTAGTTATTTTTCTTTCTTTTTTGGGCGGCAATTAGAGCGGTTTATAGCGTGCCCTTTCATACTTATTTCTTGCAATTAAGCCAGGAAACCAAACCACGGATGTGGTTTGGTTCGAGGCAACAGAGAAATGAAGCAGCAAAAACTTACCTTGAGGAGCCCATTCCAAGTCAATGATAACGTGTATCTTTCCCTGAGGTTCCAAGTCCACCTAATAAAAACATTAAATTATGACAGCCTAAGCTTTTTCTCATAAAAATACTACTAAAATGGGGAAGGATGGGACTTACCCAAATATCTGAATGTTTCTTGCTCATCAATTCCTCAAACGGAATGCTGCAATTGGCCACAAAATCGTCAGGTGGAATAGCAGCATCGTGAAACACGGTCAATCCGAGCAGAGAAACATTGTGGGCTTCATAAACGAAGTTCTCATTCCATGACGGATCAAAGGTCTTCTGTTTGGTACTGGTTCTATGAACGTGGACTTCATCCACATCCACAAAAACGTAGGGGTCGATGGATTGCTCCACTAATTTTCCTGCTAAGCCTACATTATGTCTGCGTTGAAAATCCGTAGGCCTGAGGTCGACAGCCTCGCAAATTTTCAACTTCAAAATGCCAGTGAACATTGGATGAAGGCCAGGTTGCTCTAGCAACAAACAGTGCCTCCACGGCGACTACCAGGATAAATTTTAACACGCCAATGCAGCGTTAACCGATTACACGATTAACATAGTCAAATCAAGGATATAAACGTAGAAATCAATACTTTCCTCTTGATTTCCTCGGCCCTGATCTGACTGACAGGACGGCGGCCATTTACTGACGGAAAAAAATCAAGGCGTTGCCAATAGATTCAAAATATGGCCTTAAGTTTTTCGCGCCAATTAATGCATTATTCTGAATAGAAAAGTTGATTTATAATATGTATAAAACATTCCCTGATTTTTTAAAAGCCTAGTTATAAAAATGACGCGTATTTTACTTTGCCACATTGGTTACTGGCACCAACGCTGCATGGCAATGATTCGGTCTTGATCTGCATTTTGCCTACAATCCAGGCTAAATCTGCGATAAGTTGGTGGAAAAAATAGACTCGCTTATTGGAACACATTTTGCACAATGAGATTGGGAGTAACTTTACGCAGGCAGCACATTGATCGCTGGTTTAAAGTCAAATGGGAAGTGGATTCTAATAAAAAGATATTGAATACCGGTGCCAAGGCAGCTTTGCAAACCAAAGGAGTTATCGTTGCAGATCCACAAGAAATACTGGATGTTGAATACAGAAAAAAATTCAAGTACTCTAAGTATTTATTGTATATGAATGTATTATTATTTTTGCGTTTTATAGGGTCCATACGATCCCTGACGGAGGATTTGATGCAGAAGTCATTCCCCAAATCCCCCCTAGGGACAGAAAACATCCTAACTGGCACGATAAGATTTGCTACTCATATACAAATCAAACTAATCTTCTGGGAAGATTGGAACAAGCTCAAACTCTTACCCATAGTCTTGTGTTCAAAAACCAGCTACCGCTAAGCGATGCAGATTGCGGAGATCTCGCCTTCGAGCACAACTTGGCTAAGGAGTATATTGAATTAACCTTTTTTTATTGTACAAAGAGAGAAATATTTATTTTTACGTTTTTTTAGGGCAGTATTATATTCGAACTTATTGGATGCCCATCAAGAAGTCTTACCGAAACGAAAAGATCCCAACAGACTCTTCTGGAACTACGCAAGGGATTATGGAATCCCCAAATCTCGTGCCAAGTATAACATGTTAAAGACTCGTTGTCTAAGTAATTACCATCTCTTTTCATAAACAGTCACAACTTGATCCACCAACTACTGGAAATTTGTGACAAAACATTCACCTTCTCAAAACGGCAACCACTTACGCGCCACGTGTTCCCGAGAATAGGTGTCAATGCGAGTTTAAACCACGGTGGGGATTTGCTGCGATTTTCGGTAGAAACATCGTATCTTCTTACGTCTGAAAAACCGCTCCAACCTATTGCCAATGAGGACCAAGTGTCCAGCTCAGTTCAACAAAACCTCCCAAGCATATATCCATTGAAACATACTGTCGCTCTTAAACAAGAAAACATTTACGAGCTTCAAGATTCACTTCGTGAGTTACTTTTGCACCCAGAAAATTGTTTAAATTAATTTTTTGCTTTACTTCTTATAGCTTTGGGAGACTCGGAGTGCCACCCTTTCGTCCATACGGCTTTCTTTTTTCAGGAAAAAATTGTCGATGCAGTCATGGAAGAAGGTGAAGCAGAAGCTCAAGCCTTAACACAGTCCTTTGCAATATGCTTGGCTCAAGCCAAAAAACTTTACGGCGTAAGTTCCTAATATTTAGCTTATAAACAGGTTTCTTTCTTACTCTGCTTTGTAAAAATCTAACGACGTATTAGCTATTCGTCGTTTTTATGGAAGAAGAAGATTCAACTTAAAGCGTTAACCCAACATCGACACTTAAAAGTGCTTATCCCTCGTCTTTCCTTGTAAGATATCATAATGTGCACACAGGCTAGACCATCTAATATTCCCTTTTATTTGAGTGAAAAGGGATAGGAAAAAATTTCATCGTTTAGCGCTTTTGCTTGCTGTAGAAGCGGTTCAGAAGTTATTTTTTGGAGAAAAAAAATTCCGGGAAATTAAGGCAAAGAATAACTCGCACTAAGTTGACATATCACTTTTAGGAGATGAAACTCTGCGGTGAGATGTTTTTCTTACCGCAAAGCTTCCGTGCTTTATATTTATTTATTCTGAAAAGTTCTTTCCCAACACTTTTTTCCTTAACTATAGCTCAGTATTTTATGGATTTTTGGAGGAAACATACAGAGAGGGATTTTTTCGTTTGCTTTTGGTCCTTTTGAGCTATTTCCTTCGCTCTCTTCTCCCAAACTCCCTCCACCCCTGCGACTAATTATTTTCACATGACATACTCGGCAATGCTATTTTCACGCATCCAAGTGCCCGTCTGTTAGCCGTGCTATTGATTTGTAATTTAAAAGCTACTTGTCTCGACCAGGAATTGCAAGAAAAAAATTACGCATGTGAAAGTGTCTTTCAGTCAAGGAGAAAAACAATTTAAAGACAGTTTAATGAGCTTAAAATGTTGTTTTTTTGTTTTTTTTTATCTAGGATGTGGAGCGTTTGCCAAGTCCGCTGACCCTCAACTGCGTTCACACGGACGGGAAGAGTTATTTGTTTGGCACTTTCCAACTCAATAACATAAAACCAGATGCAAAGGACAGGAATTCGCCGAAAAATCTCTTTTGGGTGCAGGATTCCGTTCCGCTGTTTGATGTTTGCGAATTTCAAGGGGGAAGACCAGTATTGGAGGGTTATAATCCTGTTGTTTTCAAGCAATTGTTAAATATATATGCCAGTGGCCTGTGAAAGTAAGGAAGAAAAAATAAAACTTGAGACTATTGAAATAGAAGTCGGGCGATATCTGAGTTGCAAAAGTTGTTATTTTTCCGTAGTCCCAGCTTGCAGGATAAATTCTTTGAGAGGAATTTTACACGGCCTTTATCTTTACACGGTCTTTAATCTTTACAATTTTACCCTTGCGAATGCTTAGTTATTCCTATTATATTCCTATTATATTAATTCTAAAATACGAATGTTAGGATTAACAGTTATTTGAGGCTCCCTGATTTATATTTCTACTTGTTCTATATTCACTTTTTCTTACTACTTTCACTATCAATTGCATTATCGTGTCTTTGACTACACTACTTTTACTGCTATTTTGCGTTATTATTATTACTGTCATGGTCAGGAATTCTATACTTATTACTATTATTATAAATTGCGTTTCTATAAGGGACGTTGTGAATCAAAGAAGTTGACTTATTTGGTTTTCTAGCGGTGCCAAAATTGACACTGGGCAATGCATGTGACAGTGTGGCTGCCAGAGCCAGGTGTCGGCTATGGAGACCATCTATTATTATGACTCTACTTAGCAAAGCCAAACGCCAAGAAGGCAATTTGCAGTCAACTGGCAGACCTGATAATACAAACAACACGTAACGACTCGTAATTAGGTGAGTAGAGATGACGAAGTGTGCACAACTTTTGGACTAAGAGATAAGTGTTAAGTAAAAAGCGCAGGACAAAAACGGCTAAGTCGGTCTGTCCTAATTTAAGCCTGTCATCCAACAGAAAACAAAGTCTATAATCATTACGCATAAATAACGAAAAAGTATGGGAGCACTTGCCACGCCGTCCTTATACAAGACTTTTTTTTAAATACAATACAAAAACATTATATCCAACCGGCTCCTATAGTATACTTGCAAGTATTTGCTTGACCTAACTTTATGTTTTATGGCAATGTTAAAAAGACGTTACAGAAATTATCAAATATATTGCCGTGGATGGACTTTTTCCAATGCTGTATTTCCGTTCAAGTCCAAACTCCGACTCCCCTTTTCGAATAGTTTTTATACCTGACAACCGGTCACCGTTGGCAAAACATTGTTAATCAAACATTTCATTCTTAATTATAATCTCCTTAACCTTGACCCGTGACATTTTGACGTGTAAGCTCGAATACCTGCGAAATAATGCGAAACACGTGATTATGCAAAAAAAATCGGAAGTATTCAAGCAAAGCCGCGTTTTTTCATAACCGCGTTTGTCTTCAAACCTAACGTGTTATAGGTGACAAAACAAACATAATTCCGTCAAGGGTTTCGTTTCGTTTGGATTTCCTAGGTCCGATCAGTCGATGGGTTTTTTTTATCGGGTTATAAGTAGTAACTACATGGGTACTTGACAAAGGCGCTCAATCGTTGTCGAAATCCTCCAAAAAAGCAGCGCTGGCAGAAGAAAGTACCAGCAGTTTGTGTATTATACACAGAGCAACACTGTGGGTCTCTCCATTTTTCTTGCTGACATACAGAGACGAATCGTACCGGCAGATTAACTGACGACTAGCCAAAGCTATATCTTTATTGAACGACGACCTTCCCAATCTTACGTCCTTTTACTGAACTGCCTACTCACCTACAAAGGTGACTAAAGGTCCAAATCTGCTCATCAAAGTAGTTTTAGGACAGGATATCGGTTAAGTTCGTTTGGGTAAAGAGCAGAAACCACGTCAAGACGGACATGAAAATGGTCCTTTTCTTACCTCCTTTTATGTTTTTACGTTGAATTCGTAATACTTTCGGGCCCTCTTCTCTCAGCTTACGAAGTTAGTCGAGTCTTTAGTTTTAGGAGGTTTTTACTGGAGATCTTGTTTGAATGTTGAGGGGTATATGCCTGGCAAAAGGAGAGAATGACTCTTACGGTGCCTTGTCTGTCGTGACTTAAATCACGAAAATTGTGGTCTCTTTCATCGGTAAGTAAAAAAACGAAGTAACATAGGCCTTTGTTTCGGTCTTGTCTTCCTTCTTTTCCCCCAGGACGCTATTACCTTGCAGACGTTTATCTAATTTTACCGAAATCTATCGACATACTTCAGCTTTGACGACGAGGTAGAGACTTAGTTACTGACGTGCTGTTGAATTCCCCACTTTAAAGTTAACTGGAACAAGCTGACCGTTGTCAAGTTGACGTTATCGAGAAACTCAAGTTTTGATACGTCTGCATTATTACGTCATATTTATCAAAGATGCCATTTGGAAACATGTCAGATGGTTTGTTCCAATGTAGTTTTCAGCTTTTTAGAGCAGGTTTTTTGTTTTAAAAAATATGTATTTACACCTGTTCAAAAACCGAGCTAAACAACTAAGTGTATTCAGCCATACGGCAGCATATATAGACACGCCAAAAATGCTCAGCAACGTGAAAGCTATTTCCAAAATACTTTCCCTAATGGTCCAATCATCAGAGTAATTTAAAAGACGCTCTTCGTCAGAGTCCCCCTGCTTCATTAGCGGTCTGCGTTTTTTAAACAAAATTATTTGTTTCTTAATGTCTCTTAGAACAAAACGAAAAAGGGGGAAACGTTTCGAATTATGAAACGGGCAGAAAAGGGGTGGCCAGTGTTACACAAAAGATGGAAACTTTGGCACAGAATCTTTACAACTCGTTCAGCGTAAACGAACGTAGCAGCAGCTAGAACAAGGAGCAAAATGCACACAGAGAACCACATACGAGTTGCTATGGATTGAGCCGACGTCGTGTGGAGGGGCGTCGGGGTCCGGGTATACCGTTAAGTACGTCGACGTCGACGTTCTAAATTCAGAGTCGACAAGCTCAGACTCAGTGCAAGTTGAGCCTTTCTGTCGTGTTGACCTATGGAGACGGTGACAAGTTTACGTGACCTAACACGACCTTTGTTTCTTACATTCGTTAAAGGGCCTTGGACTGATCGGACCAGGTTGTTTGGAGGAGGTTGTATGTTTAATTGCCTTTATAGTTATACGTGGGGAAATGTACCTAAAATAGCCAACTCCCTATACGGGAATCTATGTAGTCAGCTATCTTTGCAGATACCGTTTAGAATACACGAAAGGGATCTATTCGCATCTCCGTACCCAGGAGGGTATTGGGTTTTAACTCCCCGACCCCATGAATTTTTTTTCTTGGAAATAATGCTTATATATTTTTGTTAGCTTAACGGATACAAGTCAACAAATAGTCAAATTGGCCAGGATTATATAAAGCTAAATACCTGGAATAGCTCGACTTTTCCAACGGAGAAAATTAATGTTGCCTTTCTCCGTATAATCGTATTACACAGTTTCCTAGCCAAATTACATCAGCATTGATCCTTTGTTTAATTCAGTTCCTGACTTTGTAAAGTTACCTGCACTGTGAATCAGGTGTAAGTTTTTCGCAAGCATTTTGAAGCGCAAATGTGATACGTCGTATTTCGCGCCTGAACGATCCTAGACGTACAATTGTGAAGTCTCGGGATCTTCACCTGCCTGTCAGATTGCCGCTCCAGATTCGCAAGGTTCAGCCGTGCTCCTCAATCAGAACAACTAACAGATATTTCTCCTATTTCGTACAAGACAATCTTAGGTTATCCTGTGCCCCTATTTCGCGCAGAAACAGCCGGTATAAAGGCTCCCACCAGAAGTTAGGGTCACTTGTTGTCACGTCGTTGAGGAAATGGAAAGATGCGATTGAGATTTTTTACTCACCATGGCCAGTCTCAATTTAATCTTGACTGCTTTTTTTATTATTTTTGGGGATCCGGCGTAAGCTGGGTTCGTTGCCCCCCTCGTCTTTTACAATTTTTAGTTGAACTTTGTTTAACTCTTTACAGTACGGTACTGAGCTAAAAAAACGGGCCACCTAAAACCACAGAGGTCTAATCAGGCCTCTCGAGACTGATTTACCCTCATTAGGTGGCGAAAGAGATTAAAGCAATCGCTTACAAGGTGGAGATAGGCCAAGGAATGTTACAATGCAAAATAAGTGTGATCCACTATTGAAAGTATAGAAGTTGCCTGTTGGCTACTTTTCCAGGCTGCTTGTCAATCTCTGAGGAGGATGTCCTAGATTTTGTAGGGCTGTGAAATTATTTATTGCCGAATTCCTTCGTTTGATATAAATTAATCAAGGACGCGGATATATCTAAAAAATAATAAAATCTAAAATATATCTAAAAAAAACATCTAATAAATATTCTAAAACCAATTAGTCCTACGACAATATAAACAATTTTCGAAACGAAAATATCAGCTTATTCCAATGTTTTATTTACGAATTTCGTCAAAGTTTTATGAATGAATGATTACAATTGAAAAGCGGTCGAAATTCGCGGTATACCTTTTTGCCTTTAATAAAAGCAGATCACATGAGATGACAGCTAGAAGGAAATTTTTATTCTTTCAGTAGTGGATGCTACTTATTTTGAATTTAATAATTCTACATTCCCCGGCCTACCTTTCACCTTGTAACTAGTTGGTTTAAGCTCTTGCACTACCTAATGAAGGTTAATCAGCCTCGAGAGGCATGATTAGACTTCTGTGGTTTTCTGTGTCTCAAATTTTTTGCTCAGTACTGTACAGTACATTTTGACTGTTATTCGCGCAGAAAACTTTGTTTCTGTTACGTAAAAACGATAATCTAATATTGTCAATCAGTTAGACACGACTAGGAAGGTTCAAGTCGAAGAGAATCATGGAAAATTAAATCCTATCGTCGAGACAATAGTATTTTGCGGGAGACAGCATCTTGATGCACTTCGAGGCACACATGATTCGGGACCAATTTTGCTTGACGAACCAGAGCCTGTCTGTAATAACGGCAATTTCCGCGCTCTTTTAAGGATGCGTGTAAAAAATGGTGACGAGTTTGAACAAAATCATCTTCTGTCAAAATGATGACGAGTTTTTTAAAAAACCATCTTCTGGTTTGGCGGGTGGGTGGGCTAATATGTACTCCTCCCCCCAACCAAAATCGTGCGCACGGCCCTGTCTGTTCGTGTCGCCTTGTCAACTTCTGCCGCCTAAAAAGGCGACAGGAGTTGACGGTATTCAACACTGTTAAAAAGGGTACCTAAAACCGGAGTGTACCGACCTCCTAAAATTGGTAGTTACTACTCAAGATAGGTACCTCTCCCCAAAGACGTGGTTCTCCCTCTCAACAACGGGGAACCAGCCCTCAAAACCGGTAGCTGTAACCCCAAAATGAGTGGGCACCCCCTATTATGAGTAACGCATACCTAATAACGGTAACCTTTCCCCAAAATGAGTAGCCTGTTTCCCTAAATCGGTGTTTTCATGAACCCCCTAAAACCGGTATTTTCAGAAACCCCTAAAATCTGTTTCTTAATTGAATGCTTTTAGCATGGACGATTTTCAAGGAAAAATAGTTTTTCGAGTATATAGTTACACTATATATTATTTATAATTTCTTGTAAGTAAAGAAGCGCAATATAAGAGCGTAAATGTTGCATTTTGCTTGTAAAACTGAAAAATTATAGTCGCCATTTGCGGTTACAAACGGTTCGCGCTGTGATTGTTCCTGGTTCAGAATGTAGACGGAACTGTTTGTGAGCGTGGACAAGAACAGTGCTTTGTTTTGATTACAGTTATGAAACTAACACCAGTTGTTATTTAGACAAGAGAGTGTTTTGATGCGCTATTAAACGTGTTTGTAAGATTTCTGCTAGGATTTGCCGAGTTCGTACCAGACAGTGGAGCTAGACAGACGTTCCCATCAGGGCGATTTCATTTTCGTGATAGACAACTCAATCCTAGCTGTTATACGACCAGGCGTTGGCAACTGACTGCAAAGATTCCCAAACTATCATTAAATACAAACTCAGGACCCCAGAAGATAAGTGGTTGTCCGAGTAGAGCCATGAGTGGCCAGAGCGGCGGAGCGAGGAGTAGAACCATGGAAAAGGAGAAAGACGAAAGAGCCACGGGCGGTCAGAGCGGTGCAGCCAAGAGTAGAACCACGGAAAAGGATAAAGACGAAACTACATCGACTAAAATGGAGTGGAGCCAGGTAACCAGGAAAAGACAAAAACAGATAGGAAGTTCCACTGAATCCGTTGGAAAGGAAGGAAAAAGACAGCACGTGGATGCAGAAGGAAAGGAAAGCGTAAACCAAGGTGTAGGTAAAGGTAAAAAACCAGTAGTCACCAAAAGGCAAAATATAATCCCTCCGTCCAAAAAACAAAGCGGGACCCCAGCGTTGAAACGAACGATTAACAATGACCACGGTGAGGAAGAAAACATAGCTTCTTCGAGCAAGGAGAACAAGGAACCCGAAGAGGAGTTAGGAGTAATATTTGCAACATGGGTAGACTTAGAAGGGAATGAGAAGTTTTTCCATAACCTTGGAACTTTGGTAGTAGCTGCCAGTATTAAAGAGAGTATTGGCCATCTAATTGCGGATACTAAACTAACGAGAAACGGGGAGTTGCTCATGAAAGCTAACTCTAAAGCCAATATGGAAAAAATATTAGCCCTAAAAAGAATAGGCGAATATAATGTCAAAATCCGGAAACAGAATTCTAAAAAAAGAGCTTACGCCCTAGTAAAGGGAGTCCCGGTGGAAATCCCGGATGATTGCCTATTAGACCTGTGGGGAAGGGATGGGGTGGAATACGTGAAAAGATGTAAAAGGAAGTTGCTAGATGGGTCTTACAAACCAATGGCAATGATCCAAGTAACTTTCAATAGGCCAGACGTACACATAGAGAAACTAATGATAGAGGTGTTTTCATACCCAGTGTCCATGGTCAACCCACGCCCACCGGCATGCTTCAAATGCCAAAAAATTGGACACACAGCAAAAGTTTGTAGATCAGTAATTAATCGCTGTGGCTTCTGTTTATCTAGCGAACACCAATACGCTATGTGCCCCAAGAAGGCAAAAGAAGGGGAAAAGGCGACTTGTTACAATTGCAAAGGACAGCACACTTCAAATGCGAGCGTATGTCCCAAACTTAAGAACTTTAAAACCCAGGATAAACCAGTAGAGATCGAAAATACCCAGGAACAATTCCCCCCATTAACCCAGGACGACACCAATGAAAATCCAGACCAAACCCAACAGCTGAACCGTCAAATTGGAACAATACTTGAATCAAGACCCCAACAAACGAGGAAAACTACGTACGCAGAAAAGGTACAAACTCAGACACAAAATAAAATGGAAATGGCGAAGATAATAGTACAGGCAATTGTAATCGCACTATCAATGGACTCTCCGCAAGAAAGAAATGTAGCTTTAGCCGCACTTTTTACAGCCTCATTCGAAATCCAAATTTCAAAAGATGACATAGCACTATGGACCCAAGCCTAAATCCGATACGAATTATATTTTGGAATGCCAGGAACCTAAAACAAAATAGCCAGTATCTGCTAAACTACCTAAGTG
>JAGJRO010000582.1:0-21944 GCA_022832285.1 Lepidurus apus apus
TTTCCAAGGAATGGAATTTTGAGCATGTCACGTCTAGTCCGCACTTTGCCCAGTCAAATGGAATGGCAGAATCAGCGGTGAAAACAATCAAGATGCTGATCAAGAAGTTGAATTGTGGAGAAGAAGAGATCAGGAAGGGATTACTGGCATACAGAAATACCCATCTTTTCCATGGTTTTTCACCGGTGGAAATCGTGTTTTCCAAAAAATTAAGAGACACACTGTTAATCAATCCGGAAGAAATCAGGCAAGAAAGAGGAATATGGGAAGAAGTGTACCGAAGGAAGGCAAGCCATCAAGTGTATCAAACAAGTATTTTTGATAAGAAGACGCGAGGACCGTTGCAAGAAATGGATATAGGCAAGCAGGTGCTTATTCAAGATCCAGTCACTAAGTTGTGGAACATAAGAGGAAAAATTGCTGCAAAAGTGGATCCAAGGTCGTACGTGGTAAGAACGACCCAAGGGAGATATCTTAGAAGAAACAGAAAATTTATTCGTTTTGACTGGGCCACGCAAACATGGGGAGATCTACCAGATCAGGAGGAAGATGGGAATGTACAGGGAGAAGATCAAGAAGCAGATACCCATGCAGAGAGAGAGAGAGAAGAAAGTATGCGGGAAGACCGTGAACAAGAAAATGTCAATATGGATCAAGAATTAGGAGATGGACTCCGATATGAAGTTTCAGAGCCGATTGTAGAAGATTCAGAGCTGATTGGAGAAGACCGAGATCAAGAGCTCCCAAGGCGTTCCAAACGTGAAAAGAAGAGTGTCAAGAAATTGAATTACAGTAAACAAGGGGGTTAAGGGGAGTTCTGTTATGAGTTGTGTTGTTTCTTATGCTACTTTTCGAAGTTTAATGGTAATGTTGTTGGAAAATTATTACGGTTTGAATGGGAGAGAGAGGGGGAGAGAGAGAGAGAGAGAGAGAGAGAGAGAGGTACCACGTATGAATGGGAGAGAGAATGAAACCTTGACCTTTGGGTCAGGTCGACACTATATAAGCCAGGGGAAAGTCAATACAAGGGTTAGAACACAACAATTAGAAGTGTTTGATAACCTGGGACTGGAACTGTCAAACGACATAGAAGAAGTACTGTTCCAAAAGAGAGCCAACTTATGACTTCTTCACATTTCCATTCATGAGTAAAGGTTTGGGTCCAGCGAAGACAATGAAACCCGGCGGCATATTTTCAAACCCCAATCCAGCCCAACCACACCGTTGCCGCTTGCTGCAAAATGAAGCTGGAGGTATATGGGAAAAGGAGGCGGGAAAATTCAAAAATGCTTTTAAAGGTTAGGTTAGGTTAGTTTATGTTAGGTTAGGTTAATTTAGGTTAGGTTAGGTTTGGCTAGGTTAGGTTAGGTTTGACTAGGGTAGGATAGGCTATGTTAGGTTAGGTTAGGTTTGGCTAGGGTAAGATAGGTTAGGTTAGGTTAAGTTAAGAGTAAGCAGATAATGTCAGACGTTAAAAGCACTAAGATCAATGCTAAGAACTCTAATTCACTCAGTGAAGAGTAAATCAGCTGATTGCCAATATCAACAGGCGGCAACGCTGGGCCAGCTCTCTCCATAGGATTTTCCCTATTCCTGGTGGGCTGGATTGGGGTTTGAAAATATGCAACCCGGCGCAACACAACCGAAGGGGACTTACCTAGAATTGCCTTGAAGTCTCCTCAAGATTCGCCATATGTTGGCAGTACCGAGACTCCTGATCCAATGCAAGAAAAGCAACTACGCCATTTTGTTTTCTGATAAGGTTATCACTTCACTCAAATGAAGTTTCCTTCTAATCAAAACTAGACATTATATTTTTAGCGCACCTAGTTTGCCTAAAGAAGATTATCTTAGAAACTAGCAAAGACTATCGCGGTCGCTTTAGTAAATTAACTGTTTCCTTTATCTTATATTTAGCAATGGAGTCCCTGAACTCGCTCGAGCCGATTCTTAAAATATTGCGTTTTTGTTTGGGGAATCCCTTAATCAAATATAACTCGATGAACCGGAAGTAAAATTGGTCAATCGAAGTACATCAACACTCAGTAGTGCTACATCGCGTAGTTAGGTACCTAACCGGAAATTAGTACACGTACCGCACTCGCTAGTGCCAAACAAATCAAAAGGATGACACAAACTATGGAATTTACGAAATCAAAATCTTTAGTCTGGGACACAAGTATAGATATTACATATCGAGGGTTTTCGCTTAAAAATATATTTTAAATAGAATAAAATAACTACAGTGGAATTGGCAGCCCAGGTGATTTCTGTCTTTCCCTAACGTGGGTCACACTCCAAGTTTTCAGCAGCTTCTGAAAAATGTCAGCATGGAGCATCAACCCTGGAAGGTTTCTGCAATTGAATGTGCAATTCTCTGTTTGCAGCAGACTTGTATATCATACGCGTACGGATCCTTTGACTTTGCAATGCCTCACTACGAATGTAAACGTGAGATAATCACGTTTGAATCACGTTTTTTCTCTCTTTTTTACGATTAGTTATATTAATGCAATAACACCTGTGATATAAAACTACACGCGGAGAAGCCATCATGGACAGTGTTGAGCAAAAAAAATGTTTACCGAGCAAACCACGGAGGTATAATTAAGCCTCTCGAGGCTTATTAACCTTCATTAAGTGGTGAAAGGGCTGAAACCAATCGCTTACTAGGTGAAAGACCGCGAAATTTAAAAACATACTATGTAAAAAAGTATAAATAACACAATTTGAAAATTATCACACGTTTTTATTTGATAAAGAAACAATTAATTAGCTACCATTTTCGTATAAGACATGCAATTCAACACAAATAATTTAAATTCTGAAGATTCAATTTTAATTGCAAAGCTGCATTTTAGCCCGTATTGCGGCTAGTATTTAGTTATGTTCCCATTGTTGTCGATATACGCATGCAGCCTTCGAGGCATAGAGTTTGTGAGCTTTAGCCAAAAATGTTTTTAAACTTCACAGTCTTTCACCTGGCAAGCGATTGGTTCCAGCCCTTTCACCACTAATGAAGGTAAATCAGTTTCGACTGGTTTAATTAGACCTCTGTGGTTTGCTCGGTATAGATTTTTTTGCTCAGCACTGGACACCTTGCATGTCGCTTGTCATTTCTATTCAATTACTTATATTCTCTTAGGATATCCTCTTCAGGAACACATCGGCAACTCAAGCCATATTGATTTTCTTTACTGATTACGGGCTGACAAAGCAGATCATGTAGGTGAATAGCGTACGTATACGTATGGAAAAGCCAGGCAGAAGTCTATTAGCATTTTTTTTACTATTCCATGGACTGTAGTTGTTCGATGTTCGATTATCGTACAACTTAAGCTGTATTAAAATTATTATTCTTCACCTAACGGATGAAATTGTCTATCTGTATATATTACTTCTTACAAGTACAGTTTTCCATTCTCGTACTTTTGTTATGGTGAATAGCATTAGACGCATTTAATTTAATAGCAATTCATCGGATGCTGTAATATCACTAGTCGTTTTCGAGAGCATGTACGTAAGTCACCAAATTGTGCTATATTAGATACATATGTGAAAAGGCTTGATTATAGGCAAAACGCCACAGGTTTCTTTGCAATTTTTATACATAGAATGCCGTACAACAAACAAGAGAAACAGAAGTTAACCAAAAAAAGTCAAAATACAGTAAGATAAAATAAAAAAAAATACATGGAAACAATAGCGAAACGTTCGCTTTAGAAAGCTTTCCAGCATACGGACATTGCTACGGGGCCTGATAATGACGGTGATGGATGGCAGTCATTAGTGCCTCCAATGCAAGAAGCGCATGGTTCTTGGTACCCCAACTTAGCATCACAAATCGGCCCGGTGCAAGTATCAATACAATCATAAGAATTAATATTGGGGAATACTACTCAGATTGAGGTATCGAAAGCACGATTAACACCACAAACGCATTCCAAGGGAGTTTGTCTTTTCCCTGGAAATTTTAGTACTTACATTATATGATCTAATTACATGGACTAAACGTACCTCCATATGCAATATAAGAATTTCCATGCACTTTGCATTTTTCTCGAGCCTCGTGCACAGCCCTCCCGCAAAGTAATCCAGTTATACCGACGTTTATGTTCTTGGTAAAGCATTGTCGAGTAACGGAGTTGTAAGCGAACGATTGACAACCCTGCTTTTCGCATAGATTAGCACATCCAATTGCAGATTCTTCAAAGGCTGGCGAGTTAATTATGCTCGCATTCCTCATAAGGGTTACCCACTTTGGAGTGTGTCCCACGTTTGAAAAACATCGCATTCGAGCTATCTGTCCTGATATTTCTTGCGCCATCACTGTACTTATTGCAAAAGCTCTTTAGGAAAGCAAACATAATGCATCGGATTAGGCATACTTACATATAATGCAAATAAATAATTTTTCAAGTTGCTTGGCAGTATGCATTTTCCTCAGTTCTCCCACGTTTCGGTTTTCTCTGGCAACTAAATAATATACAGGGCCTGACGTGACCTTTATAGGCGAGTATCGAAGGCCCCTCCCAGAGTCCCAAAAATGTAAGAATAAAAGAAAAAATTGTTAATGCTACGCATATGGGGTAATCAAAAACCAGCTTTCTAAGTTCCACTGCACGTAACATGAGATGAAATAAAAGGAAAGGGGGAAGGGGTTCGTGGCGGATTCTCCACCATTCTTTGCAGTTGCGCAACAATGAAAAATATGACACCAAGCGAGCGAGGCCTCTAGCCCTGATTAGCGTTGTGCCTGCACGCCAGATGGCCGCTTCACAACCCAGAGGGCCTTGAAAACAAATCTTCTTTAATAATAGCATTAATAGCTGCGTTATAAAACTCCATATCGAGAAGTCACTGTGGACCCATGCATTCGCTCGTCGTTTACCGATATCCTACATTTTTCTGTTTTCGTACTTTTCAATTTTCTTATGGTGAATATTATTAGACGGAGGTGATTTAATTGCAATTCATCAGGCACCGTATTAACTCACTAATAATTTTCGAGTGCATGAATGTGTCACAGTGATATTAGATTTCATTAATTCATTGTGTTAATAGATTACATGTGTGGAAAGCTTGATGACAAAGAGTATCCCACAGATTTCTTTGCGATTTGCACAGAGAACACAAACAAGAGAAACACAAAATTAACAGAAAAAGTCAAAATACATATAGAGAAATAACCGAGTACACATCAGTTAAACTAAATGGAAAAATTCCATTTAGAAAGCTTTCCAGCAAACGGACATTGTTACACTGGACGATAACGCCAGTGATGGATGGCAGTCATTAGTGTTACCATTGCAAGAGGCACACGGTTCTTGGTACCCCAACTTTGCATCACAAATCGGCCCGGTGCAAGTATCAATACAATCATAAGAAGTAATGTTTGAGAATGTTACTCAGATTGAGGTATCAAAAGCACGATTAACGCCACATACACATTCCAAGGGAGTTTGACTTTTCCCTGGAGATTTTAGAATATTATATTATATAATTACATCGAGTAAACGTACCTCCATACGCAATATAAGCATCTCCATGTACTTTGCATTTTTCTCGAGCTTGTTCCACGGCAATTCTACACAGGAGTCCAGTAATACCGACGTGTATGTTCTTGGTAAAGCATTGTCGAGTAACGGAGTCGTAAGCGAACGATTGGCAAGCCTGATTGTCGCATAGGTTAGCACATCCAATTGCAGATTCTTCAAAGGCTGGTGAGTTAATGCTCACATTCTTCATCAGTGTTACCCACTTTGGAGTGTGTCCCACGTTCGAAAAGCATCGCAATCGAGCTACCTGTCCTGCCATTTCTTGTATCATCACTATTTATTTCAAAAATGCTTTAGGGAAACCAAGCTTAATATGCGGACACACTTACGTTGTACGAAAAAAAATACTTTAAGTTGCTGGGCAGTATTCATTTTCCACGGTATATTTGCAAGCTCCAGCGTTCTCGAGAAACTAAGGTAAAATAAAATGCTTTCGAATGCATGTATCAACGCTAAGAGCCATTTTCATGATCCCCTTTTGGTCGTTTGTAAGTTCTTTTGAACGTTATCGACAATTCATAACAAACCTTACACTCTAATGCCCCTTGCTTTTTATTTTTATCGGTGTACTTGCACACTCTCACTGAACCAAGTTCTAATTTTTCTAACACTGAACCATTCCCCATTAGGGATTATGTATAATGGATCTTAATGGAAAAACGTATTAAAAATCCTGACAATTCTTACTCCTTTGCTTAGCTATATCCATTCATGGTTGAGTTTTCAAAAATTTCCTGTCAAATTAGGGACGTTTTTAAAAAAATTGACAACGGGAACCTACATTACAGATATAATTTAAAAACGTAGCAAGGCAAAGTACAAACATTTGAACCAGATTTATGGCAACTTGATGCCGATCCAGTCAATTGTAATTGAAATCACACCCCTCTACTGGAATCGACAATGAATAGTAAGGAAAATATCGATCTCCAAGTGCATCTGGCTCACTTGGTTCCGAAGCTTCGCCACCGCGAAGTTTCACATAGTACAATTTTTTTAAAACCTTTTCACACTTTCTTGACACTTTCATTTCCCATGGTAGATTGCATACACATAGTACTGCTGGGCCAACCTGTACTCCGTAATGAAAATCAATACGGCTTGAGTTATACGGATGTCTACTTGAAGTGCGGATATCATTGAATAACGAGAGACACGCTTGGGGTACATTCACCTGTTTCGCGATATACATATACCAGTGGTACAGGTATATGCATACCTGTACCACTGGCTTCATGTTACATAAATAACATACACGTGCGCCAATTATGTTGGCTGAACAGCAATGTTCTTCGAGTATTTTCACACAAGGAACTTCGATCTTTTAGCCACTCCATTTCTGTGGAAGTTTCGACATGAGGAGCTTCTTAGTCGCTTGGCTTTCAGTGCATCAATGTACCAAAAGCGAAGCTACTGAGAAGTTGCTTTGTCCATTCGATCCTGGTGACTTTAATAGACTACAGACACTGCAGACGAAAATGAAACTTGTGAAGTACTTATTGAAAGCTTTGGCTTCGGCAATAGGTAAGCAGAAATAAATCTCATATTTTTTTAAATTTACTGTACATTTGAAATAGTTGTGATGCAAGTATCAGCCATGTTAGCAACTCAATTTCAGTGTTTCTCAAACGTGGGTCATCACAATCCAACTTTGCAGATTCTAACCAGTCTTACCATGGAGCCGCAGGTTTGGCAAGTTTCCGAATTTGCTTGCGCTCTGTTATGCAAGAATGGATCTTGTCCATCATTCACTTATGATCGGGAAACTCAACAATGTTCCACCAAGAACGTACATGTGGGGCAATCCGGGATTTTCTGCGGATTTAATGAATATCAATCCCGCGATAGCTGCAACGTATCGGGGGAGGCTTTCATTGCATTCGGAGGTAAGGGCTTTATCGTTAGAATAATACACATTGATAAATCAAACTTTCAAGGGAGCGGTGGTACTGCCATGCAGTGTGTTTGTGGAGGCAAACGTGGACTACTAGCAGAAAACTGGAATCTCTTTAGAGGCACCAGTTCTTTTGACTGCGTTGATAATTGTGCTAATTCCACGTGCACAATGAAAACCGGAGGTAAGGAAAATTGCTCGATATGCCACGGAGATCAAGTTTTCTGTGATCCTGGATTACAAAACACGAACACGAAAATGTGTATCTGCACTCCAGCTGCTGCCTAAGTCCGTAAACATTACTATCAACTTTCTCACATTGTACTTCTTTCTTTGCATACACCATAGCACAAATGTATACCTTTCGCCTGTGAAAGACTAAATTTCTCCATCGGCAACGGTATTTCTTAAGTCAGTTTGCATTTTTTGAGCAACATACGCAAGCTACCTACTATATGTGCAGTTGATACGTTCGGAACTGAAACAAGACATCTGCCCGACAGTTTACCTACCCTTTGACCGAACCTTGGCTCCCTTTCTTTATATAGCCTTAGGTATCTTTTGTTTGTTTAAGAAAGTGGGTAAAGGCAATACATTTTTGACATTCGAGGAGTTTGATTCTGATGCTGAGAGCACGCTTTGCTTTATTGAGTAATAATACCTACCTATCCTGGCTTAAATAAATAATAAATAATACCGATGTTAAGAATTTGATTGTCGGAGGAATTTTTGTTATTACATTTCCTTCGACAGTTTGAACCCAAAGAAAAATGCGAAGATCTTCATGTAGTATATGTATTTTCAACAGCATTGCAGCTAGTCGGGATTTTATTTTCAATTTGGCATAAAATTAGCTTTATAGGATAGCATCTAACGAATTCGCAAGCTACCTGTACTTATTACCAGAGTACTGTCGTAAAAGAACCGATATCTGCACTATAGAGTCGTGAATATTAACAAAAAACACTGCGGATCGATGTGAAAAAGGGGTGACACGATTTCCGACCACTGATTATATTTTTTATTTTATTTTTCCTTAACAATATTCTTTTGTTGTAGCTTTAGCACTGCCGAAGGAACGCTCAAGTTCCAACACATTGTTGCTCCTCTTGTCATATTACTCGATTAGTTGCATTTATTATTAACACTTATTTTACGGCTATGTATTCGTGTACAAAATGATCGCGAGAAGTACAGGTTCGTATTGAAATACAGACAAGCGTTCAAATTGCAATAATACAATAAAAACTCAAAATTTGCAGGCAATGTATTACTGAAACTTGTAAAATACGAAAATGATAAAAACCGTTGCAAATAGAAAATAATAACAGGGAATTAGGTACAGTATGTTTTCTGTACAATTACTGGCATTTCTTAGGGTGCCCTACCTTTTACGATTATATTGAACGTTAGGAATTAATTGAAAGCTTTCAGTAAACCATCTAGTGTTCTGTGCTAGCTTTCGAGATAATGGCTTGCCTGCTACAAAAACTTTACCTTAGCAGCTGATTTTCCTTGTTCGATGTCGATAGTTTCTAATGGAGGTCACTCCGACCAAGCGTTTAGACACGCTAAACGGAATTATTGACAGCAAAGCTCGGTCTTTCGACAATTAATAAAATTCAAAGACGTACAAACCTTAGTCAGAACAGGTTATAAATTCTGTCCAGAGCGCATCACCGTAAGCCAAAATAGCTAGAATAGCTCAGAATTCAAACACAAAGAATTGTAACGAAAATTGTAACGTTCTGAGACATCTAATATCTTAGGAGAAAAATGAAACTGTAACATAGCTTACTAGAACTACCGTTTGGGCCCTAGGTAAGTAGATCTTGATGTCTAAAAACGTGTACAAAAAATCGACCGTTTGACAGTGTTTTTTCTTATGATTTGATACGGTTGCGATGGAAGTATTAACGCAGATGGTTCAATTTCGCTGTAGCGATAACACGACTCACGCAACAAGCGTCGATTTAAAAAACCTAATGATCAATGATTTTATGACGCCGACAGCCTTGCAGATAGCTGCCATTGAATGCGCGCTTTTATCCAGACTGCAATCGCGTCCATCATACGCTTACGATCCAGTTTCCCAACAATGTTTTACCAGAAATGTAAATCTGCGACAATCTGGGCTTCTATGTGGGATTGCTGTGAACGAAGAACGTGATCAATGCACTATACGCCTGGGGAGGCCTACATCGCATTTGGAGGTATACGATTTCGAGCCAATTAATTTTGAAAAGGATAATAAGAATAGCTTGCAATGACTGTTATTAATTACCGGAATTAACCTACGGAAAATCCTGAATATTAATTTGTGGAAAATTTACAGGAGGAGAACACACACCTATGCAATGCTTGTGTGGAGTCAGAGGAAACGGAAATCCTAATTGTATCCTTCATTCTATTACGGATTCTTATAATTGCATTGATACTTGCATATCATCGCCATGTCTTGTTCATTTGGGGAATGCGATGCCTTGCGCATATTGCCATGGGAACGATAGCTTCTGTAAACCGGATCTGATTGAATCATTACCGAAAGTGTCCGTTTGCACGAAAGTTGCCTGAAACCAAATACACAGCCAATAACTATGCTTACCCTTTGCCTTTTAATTATTGAACGTGTACTCTAACAACGACGATTTCAAAATACAAACTAAAATTGATAAATTGAAATTGGATATACACAATAATTTGTGGTGATTTCAATCATTTTACAACTGTAACAGGCAATTAAGTGACTCCAAAGTCTGTATTTAAAAATTATATAAAAAAATTATAATAACTTTTCTTCATTATAGCATTTTTTCTAAATTATTAACGTAAAAGATTGGAAGCCAAATAATTTAAAAATTACAACGACAATTTCTGTCGTTAATGAATCAAACTCACCGTTTTAATTAATGAATTTACCGACATCTTAACGAATCCACTACTAAAGCTTGGGCACCAGAAAAGGTCATAGGTACACCAAATACGTATAAAACACCTTACGCGTACGACATGGGTCTATGGAGTGAATCAACCATTGAAAAGACACAATATACCCCATGCATGGGTCTATGGGTCTCATTACTCTTTTTTCTGATTATAGCAATCCAGACAATTTTCATTAATAATTTGTATTCCACTGACGGCTAAAAAAAGAGTCAGGAGCAGCTGGGCAGAAAGAAAAAGAAAGAAAACAGGCGCACTGGATGGGTGAATCATCTAGTACCAAGGACGGACAAAACAAAAGAATCAAGAGCAGCTGGTCAGGAATAAAAGAAAGAAAGAAAACAGCCGGGGAGGGTGACAGAGGTTATACCCATTCTATCAACAACCATAGTGCTGCGAAGTATAAGCCGTGTTTTATTTGCCACAAGACAAGGCTGTCTTTCCTAAACTTCCCAAGACAGCCACGGGAGTCGTTTTATTTGACTTGACTTGGTGCTTAGTTGCCGTTTTATTTAGAACGCCAAGTCGTCGTTCAACGACGACTTGGCAAGTTAGGGAAATTTAAGGAACTACCTTTTTCGGGAAGTTCGGCTCGTCGTTGCCCCGCCCCTTCGTGCTCTAGTGCTTCAGTTCATATGTTGTTATGTTTTCTGTTTTGTTCGTTTAAATAAAATGGCCTGTAATATGGAGTATATTGGCCGTGTTGTTGATGTCGAGGACTTACATGTGTTTCGGAATTTAAATAGTATTACTTATCACTAAAAACGTATCTATTAAATTTTAGTTATTAGAAAATAAACATATGATATCTGTCAATGGCTTTGGTTCAGACTCTACATTTGAATCATTTGTTAGTGCCTGACCTTATACCTGTAGGTGCAAGGGTTCAACCAGAAGAAACAGAAGTAGTTTTTTAAGCGAAGGTCAGGTAAATGTGACAGTTGAAGCATTTCGTCAGCTGTAATTTAAAAAAGCCGACAAAGGCGAACTCCATACAGTCAGACACAATTATTGAACTCAGGGTTATAGTTATATGAACTGCTATCTGCAGTACAAGGATATTACAATGACTGCTTGGTGAATTTAATAATTGTACCGTTGCAAGCTGATCAATAGTGNCCTTTCAAATAAACAGTGAGAATACCGGTAACTACAAAAAAGAAAATAGAAATCAAAGCATATGTTGTTCTCAAACTCAGAAACAAGACATGTAAACAAGACTGATGAGCGTAACAAAGGCGTGGTTAAGCTGCGCTTGGCTAAAAAGCCGTTTTTTAATCCCCCTCTGTCTTTCAACGACGACTTGCCAAGTGAAGCTAAATATAACGGCTCGAAGCATAAATTTCGAAAACTTGGAACGACCGCTTGGAACGACAGTGTACAACTCAAACGCGGCTATAGTAAGGTGCAACGTAGTACCTAAGCAGTGCTACTGTACCTCACTCTCCATTGTCCCATGAAACAGAACGGAAGCACCATGATTGAAATCAAGAATTTTACAAAAGCTATTATTTGGACAATAAGTAAGTAGACATCAGTATGCATCTCGTTTCTCACTTGCAAATAACAGTAAAAAAGATAATTAAAAATAGCTATAACGGAAACGGCAGCAAAGACAATTCCATTTCAATGTTTCTCCAACGCGGGTCACACTTCAAGTTTCCAACAGCTTACGGGAAATGTTAGCATGAAACCCCAAGCATGGGGAGTTTCTGCAATTGAATGTGCAATTCTATGCTTACAGCTGTCTTGTATATCCTACGCTTATGATCCTTCGACTTTGCAATGATTCACTACGAATGTAAACGTGGGGCAATCAGGACTCCTATGTGGGATTGCTGTGGATTGGGCGCGTGAAAATTGCATTCTGCATGCCGAGGTTTATGTTGCCTATGGAGGTGATACATAAGTGTGCAAGCGAAGGTTTGGATAGTAAAAATTTACTTGGATAATTAATAGGAGCAAATCGTTCTCCAATGCAATGTATTTGTGGCAATCATCGTGCAACCGTAGGAACAATAACATATAAGCACTGGACAGATCTAGTCATTACTCCTTACGATTGCATTGATACTTGCACTACGTCCGTTTGCCAAATTCACGTGGGATTTAACATACCTTGTAGCTACTGCAATGGGAACCATGCGTACTGTCAACCATATACGGCAGACACGGTTCCCGTACAAGTATCTATTTGTGCGAAAGTTTAGTGAGTATAACATTCTTCTGTTTATCATTGTTGTAGTACTCGCACTACATTTATTTGCTAGCAATACAGAACGAAATCGATTGAATTTTTCGGCAATTTGCAAGAAGCACTGGCATTGACATTTGACAGACTTATCAGGACAGGAAACCCGGTTCAAATGGTTTCCTAACATCGGCCAACATCAAAGTTGGGAAAAACATACGAGAACGAGCACGAAACCATACAGGCCTGGAGAGGTTACGGTAATCTGTTTTGTGACAAAAACGAGCGTTTACATCGTACATTTACACCCCTAGTTCTCGTAAGTTTTTTTAATGAGTGTGCCATCTACAAGGACTATCACATTACTATCGTCCAGCCAGACGTCATTTGCTTCCGTCATTTTCCTTCTATCCTACGCTGTTTGCCACATTGGGAGAGAAAAAAGGGGCAAGTAAAACAAGTAAGTTACAGCGTTGAAGTCCACTTACTGGTGTTTTTATTTATCCTTCTTTTGGGCTTCGAGCAGTATAGTCTGCTCGTTCAAAGGCTGGATATCTAAGAAGAACAGTGTTCACACCATATATTTCAGAATTGATAAATCATGGAATCAAACAGTGTTGCTCCCACTAATGAAACCGAACTACCTTTGGCGTACTTTGTGTATTCCTGTGTCGTTGCATCTTCGTTATTCGTTTCGTCCATATTTCCCTTTGCCACTTTTGTCATCTACGCAGTACTACCCCAACTCCACGATGTGCATGGTTTGAGCGTTATGAGCTACGTGGCTTCTACCTTTATCAGTTATGTTCTATACGGACTACTCGACGTAATTGCTATGTACAAACCAAATGAAGCCTATACGTGTGTCTGTCTTGGTAAGTTTTAAGCGCATCAAACTATTAAAAATTAAATTCAATAAGCTACTTAAGTAATTCCACTAATTCTACAGGTCACCTGATTCATTATTTCGCTCTTTGCGTCTATTCCTGGATGGGAGTTTTATGTTTTGATGCATTCTCGACTTTAGCGTAAGTCTACCTTCTAAAACTGTAACGGGTTTGAAATCACGGGAAGAACAGTAATTATGAGAATGATTTGTTGTTTTCGTCCCAAAAGAGCAAACTAGTGACTTCTTCACACTTCCATTTATAGGTTTGGGTCCAGCGAAGACAACGAAACCCGGCGCAACACAACCGAAGGGGAATTAGAATCACCTACAATTGCATTGAAATCTCTTCAAGATTTGCCATCTGTTGGCAGTACCCAGACTTCAGGCCCAACGCACAACAAGTAACTATGCCATTTTGTTTTTAAAGCTAAGGTTATTAACACTCAAGTGAATTTTTCTTCTAACCAGAACTAGACATTATATTTTCTGCGCATCTAAACTGACTAAAGAAGGTTCTCTTATGAACAACCCAAAGACAATCGCGGTCGCTTTAAAAAATGCACTGATTCATTCACCTTGTATTTAGTAATGAAGTCCCTAAAGCCGCTCGAGCCAAACGACGTAGTCGATTCTTGAAATATTGCGTTTCGGGTTGGGGAATCCCTCTTACAGTTGTAGCCATTGGTCAGATCCTGGAATACGTGGAGGGCCTCCCAAATTGGATTGTCGTACCCGGCCTTGGAGTTAACAATTGCTGGTTTAAAAGTATTGCGTAAAAAAATATAGTTAATTTTTTAACTGATTTTGTATTTTCTATCCTGTATCACCATTGTAAAAAGCGGACATTGAAAGCTTTGTGTATTTGACTCTACCTTCCGTACTACTTTGGATAGTCAGCCTAGTTTTGATCGTACTGGCTAACCGTTCCTTCAGTACCTATAATGATTCTTTCCGAAAAAATGCTACACCCAGGTTTGTATCCCTGATCCTAATTTTAATTTAAATTCTATTTTGTTCAATGGAGTAACCATACCATTTTTGTATAAAAAACAAAACAAATATAGGATACGTGCAATAAAATGCGCACTTGCTATACTGGGGATTACTGGCATCTTTGAAACAATTGCGGATAACTCTTATCATATTTGGTCCATTACCAGTATCTTGTATGTGATTCAAGCTATACTTCTTTTCGCCGTCTTTGTCTATCAGCGTCGCGTGCTCTGTTTATTGTACCGTCGCTCCCTACCCCTTCTTCAAGCATGGAGGAGAACGGTACCGGCTGTTATGGGATGTTCTTGCTGCGACCGCTACGCCTCGCTTTAATCAGAACAAACCTGATGGACTCACGACTCCGAGTCCTTGTTAACTTGAACAAATCATGTTCACGAATAAATAATCCATGAAAAAATAATTAAAACTGTTTCTTTACTTCCACGTTAAATATTTAAGATCCAACAATCTGTTGTTCAATCCGTTTTCTAATCCTAATTCGGCTTATTTGAACCCACAAACGTACTGAGTGTTCACATTTAAAATATAACTTGATTAAACGGAATTAAAATTGGGCTATCGAAGTACATGATTTGCTCATTCCATGATTTGTCCCATGTCTATTGATTATAGCAGACTGGACACTATACCGGGCAATTCCCATTGATCCCTATCGTATAGAGCTAGAGGACAGAAGAACAAGAAAAAAAGCAGCTACAACGAAAGACAGCTCATTCCGTTTCTATCTAAACTTAGTAATGCTACGTAGCGTAGTTTGGTTAACAGGTAACTAGTACACGTACTGCTCTCTTGAGTGTCAAACAAACTAAAAAGGATGTCACAAACTATGCAATTTACAAAATCTTTAGTCTGGGCCATAAGTAAGTGGAGACATTAAATATCGAGCTTTTTCAGTTAAAAATCTATTTTTAAATGCCATAAAATAGCTATAATGGAACTGACAGCATATACAATTCGATTTCCGTGTTTCCCTACATAAGTGTATGAGCAAAGGTTTGGATAGTAAATAATTTTTTTCGATAGTTCATAGAAGCAAATTGTTCTTTAATGCAATGCATTTGTGGAATTAGTCGTGGATCAACTCCAGGAAGAACAGCATTTTATCATTGGCCAAATCTGGACATTACTTCTTACGATTGCACTGATACTGGCACCACATACATTTTCTAACTTCACTATTCACGTGGGGTTTAACATACCTTGTAGCTACTACAAATGGAACCATGCGTACTGTCAAACGTTTACGGCAAACACGGTTCCCGTGCAGGTGTTTTAAAGAAGAAAACGAGATCGGTGGTTTGTAACTAATTCTATATTTGCCGAATTACCAGCTGAACAAACACATAACCTACAAATACCAAATTTCTAGTGCTACGATGCTTCGACGAATTTCGAAGCAATGTCGAAGTTCGAAAGGTTTTGAGTTGGAAAGCAGCTCTATTTCGAAAGTCACTACGTTTTCCGGAATAACTAACGCGTCTAGAGCCACTAACTCTTCGAGAGTCACTATGCGAGAGCAACTGAAAAAAGGGCAAAATGACCGTCTGTTAAATAGTCACAAGTCTTTTGTCTATTAGGTCCATGCGGAAAATGTCTTTCGCACATGTGTCTGCAGTTAGGTTTTTTGGGTAACAAATCTTCTCAAGGGGTTCCATGCAAAGGACCTAGCCCTTGCATAACTGTCAGTCGTCGGAGTCAATTTTCTGCCCAGTTTTACGACATAATCGACCGTTGCTGGACCTCTGGTTCCAGCCTCCATGAGAACAGGCAGCAGCCGCTCCCACCAAGGCATACCAGTTCGATGGTAGGTCGTGCAGTCAGAAAATTGGTTTAACTGTCGCGGGTTACACATTAAAATTATTGTTTAAGGCAATTTATCTATTTCGGAGTGATCCCCTCAACATCGATTTGCTTCCGGATTCCATCCGGAACAAAAACATTATTCTGCTTATCGATTGTTGTCGTACTCGCACTACATTTACTTGCCAGCAATACAGAACGAAATCGGTTGACTCATTTCGGTGATTTGTAAGTAGCATTGGTATTGATATTGGATAGACTTCTCAGCCCAGGAACCCGGTTCAAACGGTTTTCTAACATACCTCAAACTCCACGTTTGGAATAACATGACAACAACGGGCATGAAGCCGCAGGCCCGGCGAAGTTACGGACATCTATTGGGCTGTTTTAGGACAAAAATGACTGTATACATCGTACGCTTACGGCCCTTGTTCCCATACAAAAATTTAATGAACGGGTCATCTTTAACTGCTATCACATTACTATCGTCTGGCCAGACACCATATGCTTCCGTCCTTCTCCAACTAGCCTACGTTGTCTGCCACGTTAAGCTTGGTGCACACTGCCAGTCAAATTCAATCAGTCGTCAGTCTCAGTCACGAAATGGCTTGACGGAGGGTGTGGTTTGGGCTCTGTTTTGGCTGACTGAGACTGACGGAGATCATTCAATTCCATTTGAATGATCTCCGTCAGTCTCCGTGCAGTGTGCACCAAGCTTTAGGAGAGAAAAAAGGGGCAAGTCAAACAAGTAAGTTATAGCCTTGAAGTCCCCTTACTGCTGTTCCTCTACATCCCTCTTTTGGGCAGCAACAGTGTAGTCTGCCCGTTCAAAGGCTTAACATCTAAGAATAACAGTTTTCAAACCATAGTTTCCAGATTTTAAAGATCATGGAATTAAGCACGGTTGCTCCCACTAATTCCACCGAAATACCTTCAGAATTATTTGTGTCGTCGTATATCGTTGCATCTTCGTCATTTGTTTCGTCCATATTTCCCCTCACCACTTTTGTGATCTATGCAGTACTGCCCCAACTCCACGATGGACATGGTTTAAGCGTTATGAGCTACATGGCTACTACCTTTATCAGTTATGTTCTATACGGACTACCCGACGTAATTTCGCTGCACAAACCAAATGAAGCCTATATGTGTGCCGGTCTTGGTAAAAGTTTTAAGCGCGTCAAACTATCAAAAGTTAAAAACAATAAGCTGCTTTAACAATTCCATTAACTCTACAGGCCACCTGATTCATTATTTCGCTCTTTGCCTCAACTCGTGGATGGGAGTTTTATGTTTTGACACATTCTCAACCTTGGCGTAAGTCTACCTTATAAAATTGTAAAGGGTTTGAAATTACTCGAAGAGCAGTAATTACGAGGATGATCTGCTGTTTCCGTGACAAAAAGGGGCAACTAACGACTTCTTCACATTTCCATTGATGAGTAAAGGTTTGGATCCAGCGAAGACAATGAAACACGGCGTAACACAACCGAAGGGGACTTAGAATCACCTAGAATTGCCTTGAAGTCTCTGCAAGATTCGACATCTGTTGACTGTACCGAGAATTCAGACTCAACGCGCCAAAAGTAACTACGCCATTTTGTTTTTAGCTAAGGTTCTTAACACTCAGGTGAAGTTTTCTTTGGATTTTTTCACGTTCTAATCAAAACTAGCAGATAATCTGGATTTTGTACGGAATATTCACTTTGAAACCTTCCCAAAAACTATTGTGGTCTCTTTAGTAAACGTAAACCAATTTCTTGCACTTTGAATTTAGCAATGGAGTCCCTGAAGTCGCTCTAGCTAGACAACGTAGCCGATTCTTGAAATATTGCGTTTCGGGTTGGGGAATCCCTCTTGTAGTTGTAGCCATTGGTCAGATCCTGGAATCCGTGGAAGGCCTCCCAAACTGGATTGTCGTACCCGGGATTGGAGTTAACAATTGCTGGTTTAGAAGTATTGCACTAAAAATATAGTTAATATAAAAATGATTTTACAATTTATATTATGTACCTCCATTTTAAAAAAGCGGAAATTGAAAGGCTTGTATATTTGACTCTACCTTCCACACTACTTTGGGTAGTCAGCTTAGTTTTGGTCATAAGGGCGAACTGTTCCTTCCGTACCTATAATGATTCTTTCCAAAAAAATGCGGCACCCAGGTACACCGTTGATTCTAATTTTACTTTAAGTTCTATGGTGTTCAACGGACTAACCAGACAATTATTCTGTACGTATAAAAAATAGGATTCGTGCAGTAAAATGCGCACTTGCTATGCTGGGGATTACTGGCATCTTTGAAACAATTGCGGATTTTACTTATTATATTTGGCCCATTACCATCATGTACGTGATTCAAGCTGTACTCCTCTTCGCCGTCTTTGTCTACCAGCACCGCGTACTCTGTTTACTGTACCGTCGCTCTCTGCCCCTTCTTCAAGCATGGAGAAGAATGGTACCGGCAGTTTTGGGATGTTCTTGCTGCGACCTCTATTCCTCGCATGAATCAGAACAAACCTGATGGACTCTCAGCTCTGAGTCCTTGTTGACTTGAACAAATCATGTTCACGAACAAACAATTCATGAACAAATAGATTATAAACTGTTTCTTCTACGTTAAATACTGAAAATCTATAACAACCTGTTGACCAATTCGTTTTCTAACCCTAACTAAACTTACCCTATTTCAACTTGAACCCAAAAACGTAACGAATGTTCCCACTTCAAATCTAATTTGATGAATCAGAAGTATAATTGGTCGGTCAATCGGAATACACGATTTGGTCTTTTCATGACATGATTTGTCCCTTATTTATTGATTATAGCAAATTGGACACTAGACCAGGTAATTCCAATTGATCACTATTGTCTACAGCTACAGGACAAAAGAAGGAAAAAAAAGCTGGTACAATGAAAGACAGCTCATTCCATTTCTATCAACACTCAGCAGTGCTGCGACGCGTCGTTAGGTATAGTACCTGACCTGTAACTAATACACGTACTGCACTAGTGAGTGTCAAACAAACCAAAAAGGATGACACCACCTACGGAATTTACAAAATCTTTAGTCTGGGCCATAAGTAAATATAGACATCAAATATCGAACGTTCTCAGTTAAAAAATAATAATGAATAAAATAGCTATAATGGAACTGGCAGCACAGAGAATTCGATTCCAATGTTTCCCTAACGTGGGTCACACTCCAAGTTTTCAGCAGCTTCTGAAAACTGTCAGCATGGAGCCTCAACCCTGGAGGGTTTCTGCAATTGAATGTGCAATTCTCTGTTTGCAACAGTCTTGTATTTCATACGCTTACGACCCTTTGACTTTGCAATGCTTCACTACGAATGTAAACGTGAGACAATCGGGGATTTTATGCGGAACTGCTGTGAATCAAGCTCGCGATAAATGCAACGTGTCTGGAGACAGCTTTATAGCTTATGGAGGTAGCTTATACGAGCTACAAATAAGTCTGAAATTTAAACAATACTAAAACTTGTATTTTGCATATTACAGGAGCAGGACACACTCCTATACAATGCGTTTGTGGTGGAAGTTTTGCACCATCGGGAGCATCAGCGCCTAATTGGTTCGATATTCCTAATATTGCTGCTTACGATTGCATCGATACTTGCACCCAACCCTTTTGTCAACTACACTTGGGATTTAGTTCCCCATGCAAGCGTTGCCAAGGGAACAGTAATAGTAGTTTTTGTGACCCGAAGGTGGGATTGTATGGCGTAAAACCGGCAGTTTGCGCAAAAGCGGCCTGAAAGCTAAATGGCACAAGCAGTACCGGTACGCACCTAACTTCGTTGATTTCCAACTAGATAAACGTAAATTTTCTCAACCATCTCTGTCATTTCATGCGTCATAAATCTACTCCTGTTATACACTCTAAAAAATAAATACTTTTCATACTTTTACTGAAGTTCCGTAGGTCCCGACTATCAAAAGTTCAACAAAGACAAACCACGCAAACAAAACCACAAAATCCACATGGTGGCATGTTTATCGGTTCAGGTTGTGCACATAGCTGTTAGTGTGCTCAAGCTTCAGTAGTCAACACTTCAGTAGTCAAATCTGTCCTAAGCTGTGTGTAATTTAATAAGTTATTGCTATGAAGCATCTGGTGCGCGGATCCATAAAACGAGTAAATTGTACTTTGCTGTCCAATACGAACTATTCTACTTATTTAACATTGGCTGTCTTCATTCCTAGTACAAAATTGCACTGTGCACGAATAGATGAGCAGTGCTTCCGTAGAGCTAACATTGAATATACATGAAATAATGACATTGAAATGAACAACACTGAATAAGGTTTTATCTTAATGGTCTAACTAACAGTAGGAACTAACCTCGTGTCACGAGTAAGTATGTTCGGCCAGTTTTTGGCACTAAAGACATCAGCTTTTTTCTGGGCACGTTCATACGTGTGCTTAGTACAAGTAAATTTGACAGGCGCTAATTGAACAAACAATAATTACGGAAAAATTAACGTAAAACACGTATGGAGCAGACAAAAGGTTCTATAAAATATGTTTTTTCAAGAACTACTCTACTTATAGCACTGCTGCCATATAATCGTATAAAGCTCGCATATAAACACTAAATAGTTCTCACTCCTAACTAATCAGTTGAGAGTTGTATTCTAAAACCATAAAAAGTTTTCTTATCAGCTTTCTTGTTTTGCAGTGTTGTTTTAAGTCAAGCTGAGGGTAAGACAAACAGAATCTTTTCATAAAAAAGATTATAATATTTTTTTGTATTCTTCGAAGTTGAGACGAAAGATGTGAACCAGCCCGAGGTCATCGGAGTCCGAATCAACAAATCATTAATAAGAATAAGCGACCGTGTAGCATATGATTATTCCGAACTGGGGTTGCGAATAGCTCCTTACATTGTTTATACAGTTCGCTCACCATCATCAAAGTTCTTTCTCGGTCCAGTTCTGGGTCCTGCGTCAACTTTGGTTTTCCCGATTTTAAACATCGTAGCGCAGATCATTCTTAACTTCATGATCCCCACTAATTCAAGCCTCCCTCTTGGAGTTTTTCCAGAAGTGCGTTTTATTTGGAATGGTCGTGTCCTACCGCATCAGTGAGAAACGTCCGCGTCAGGCGCATAATTCGTTTAATTTACGACCAGTGTTCGACGCGTTAAAACGATTTTGCCAACCGTTAGTCTTTTGAACATCCATATTCGAAATGTAAACACCTCATGAATAATGACTACTCTTACTGGCAACAGGCGAAAGCCTACGCCTTAGAAATAAATGTAACAAAAAAAACACTACTCTTAGTAATTAACTGCTATCGAAATATTTTGACAGGATCAGCTTTTTAATTCAGATCCTCTGGAACTTGAAAGCAGTGAAAATGTTAGCGGGTTACAGTTGTAAGCGAGCATTCCAGAAGTGGTTAGAGGAAGCAGACGATGTTAACCAGAAAGTTGAAAATTTTGCAGTACTCGTAGAAAGCTTGAATGATGACGGTGATTTTCGACATCGTTTTCGATTGAAAAGGCAAACTTATACTTTAAAGGGGGAGTCAGGTACGAAATAAAAAATATGTTATAGAGGAGACCAAATGAAGTGTTCTGGCTGAAGAACCCCTATGTCAATTATGCATATTAACCGAGTAATTAATTATTT
>JAGJRO010000579.1:0-21910 GCA_022832285.1 Lepidurus apus apus
AACCTGTGCACTGCATCTTAGTAATACTAAGTTTATTTTGGTTAATAGTGAGGATTTATCGCAAAAAAACGAAAACGAATAGCATCCTCCCGAGCGGATCAAAGAAGCAGTACTTAATGAATAATAATACTAAACCAATGCTTCGTTTTGAAGGGGTTTTTTACGTTTCACTTGGTTATAATCTGTATGCTTTGGTTGGTTATCAACAAAAAAATTATTTGCAAACCGTAATGAAATTTCATCATTGCCCAAGGTACCCCGTAGTCCTGCCCAACCTACCCCGTGATGGGGCACGTTGGTCAATTTTGACCGGATCTGGTATAAATTAAATATTAAAAGTAAGGGCTTGAGCTAACTCGCTAAAAAAAATCACACGATAACTAGGATGGCAATGCTACTTTAAAACACCAAATTTAGTTTCATGTTGTTAGTATAGCGTCTTCTAGGCTCTCGAGAACGAAAAACTGCCCAACGTGCCCCGGTCTCCCCTACGTTCAAGCTACCGTTAATTTTACAATAAATGTATGCATTCTATTTTTTGAAGAAAATCCTACTTGTAGAGTTATTTATTTAATTGTAGTTTGAGAGAAAAAAATGCTAAAAAGTTTACGATTCATAGGAACGTGAAGACTTAGTTAAAGTTGACCCGAAAGCCAAGGGAGGAAAAATTGTGGTAAGTTGCCTTTTTGTCGCCAATTTTATTTCGCGTGCCGGTGCTTTTGGTCTTATAGGAAAAGAGATTTTAGGTGGATTATCGCTACAACAAATGCATGCCTCCCATAGCTACCGAATTCCTATTGAATACTGAAAAATGCCTCATAACATTCTGGGCGCTTACCGCCGTTGCCATGGTCGAATACGTGGATTGCATGTCAAGTCCTAAAAAGGTTCTTCGCCATTTTAGGTAAAAACTTACTAGCTACTATACTAACCACAGTTAGAACTATATAAGCCATATTTAATTCCTTGTCATTTTGGGTGGTTTTAGTGCTGAGCAGGTCCTGGAATGTGCGTTACCCGACCATTACACGTCATGTGGGACTCCTAATGTCAAAAAAGTAACAGACGCTTTAGACTACATTACGTACGCTGGTATCGCCTTGAATGATACTTACAATGAAGTGGTAAGATTCTTTTCTAACTCTTTACCTCAACTCTCATAACTCCGCTTGGTACGTGGAACATTTCATTTAGCAAACCTTAGTAAAAAAATAAATAAAAAAAATAAAGCGAGTCCATGAGTGAATCGCAGCTAAGGGTTCATTTGAGAAATTTTTAAATATATCAAGGAGCAGGGTTTAAGTTGAAGTAAAATGGATGGTTTCAATTAAACTTTTCTTTTAACAAAGTTGGTTACTCCTTTGTAGGGGATTTCCCGTTCAACACTTCGTCCTGATCGTCTCGACACTTGCCAGGCAAACAAAGTAGGAATTGCGTACAGGTTGAAAAAAGGCTACCAGAATTTAATGCCATTTGACGAGGCAAATATGGCTAGACAAATCCGCAAAACAGGACCCATCTTAGCTACACTGTACCTTGATGTAAAAAAACTTGACAAAGCGGAGTACTACTCGTAAGTATACACAGTGACGGTGTGATACCTTGTGGTTTGATTTGCTTTAGAGGAAGAACTCTTCCAATGGTAATGTCTTCTCTTTTCAAACAGATCTGGGTTTATGGACAGTGATACCGTGTGTCTACAGTCACTTACCGGTTACAGCTATACTAAGGATGTGACCACAGTAAACAAAAAAAAAGTTTCCAAAACTGGAATCTATTCTCACAATGTTAGATTTATTTTTTAACGATATCTTTGCTACAGGCTACTGAAGGGGGCGCATACCCCGTTATGGTGGTCGGTTATGGTACCATGGACGGAGTCAAGATGTGGATTCTTCGCAGTGATTGGCTGGGAGACAGTTGGGGCATGGGAGGATATTTCTACCTCAAGCGCGGAGTCAACGCCTGCAACATTGCTCTCAATCCCATCCAAGTCTTGGGTTAAAACTTGGACAGCAAACGGAAACTAACTAATGTGTGAAACCGGGGAAAGCACCAAATGTTTGCAGTGTACAACTTTCATGATTTTTTTTTCCTTCAAAGAAAAAGTTTAGCTCCTATTTCGTGTTTATGAATGTAGTTATTCATAATGTAAGGTGACGGGAATTACTGTGTAGGGATCACTGAAATGCAATAAAAATCTTCCACAACCAAATTTATAGTTAAAGCGGGAAAAGTACTTGCTTAATAAGGTACACCGTTTACAACCAAAGTAGTTCCATTTGAGCCTAATCTTGATCAGGGCATCAAGAAGACTTATATTCGAATTCAAGTATCCGCAAAATCTTTGAAATTTGACTGCGAAAAGGAAACGCAGAGGGAAACGGGCAATTCTATAGACAAGCAAGGAAGATGACAAATGCTATTGGAAAACTGAAAAAAATACATGTAATTTTACAATAAAACACCGGGAAAAATCTGAATTTCTCAAGTTTCAAATGGTAGTTGTATTCCTTTTACAATATATTACCCTTAAAAAGACAAACAGTTACATTGTTCTCATTCCATATCGAGAATCGTAAGAAAAAAAAATTTCTTGCAAGTTTCCGGAAATTTTTGCAGTGGCCCTGCTGAAAATCTCCCCTCTCTCCGCCCTCCGTTTCATATCCCGGAATAATTTCCATAAAAGTGACAATGGAAACAACAAGTGTTCAAACATTTGGAAAATAATACGAGGGGAGCGGGGACCATTGTGCGACAAAAAAAAACCTGCGTAATTTCGCCCGGTTCTACTGGCATCTTGACTGATAGAACAGATATCCTCATCTGTTCCACTTAACATTTCCTTTATCTCTCCAGATGTTACAGATCTTTCTCTCCTCACTACCTTGCAAAGTTTTGTCAGGTTTTGCTCTGAAATCGCTACGTTTGTCTGTTCAAAATCCCTCATCGCGATTTCCTTTCAACAGTGTAAATCCACCATAATCCTCAGTGTTTAAAACAACCAACAATTACTTCGAAAATTTCAAGAATGAAGTATTCGTTAATTAAAAGGACTCTTTTTTCCGGTGAGTGAAAGCCTGTCATTAGAAAAATGCAATATTGTTTCCAAAATAAATCTGATTAATTGCCATAAACCATGCCTACTCCTATGTCGCTTTTGTTTTTAAAAAAGGCACTACCTTATTTCATGAATTTGGACAGTTTCCCATTGGATACGGGAAGCAATGTCTCAGAAGAAATTTCGTTCTTTTCAATCAATTTTAAATTCAAACCCGAAAGAACACTTGAATTCGGAAAAAATACGTTGACGAAAGCAAGTAACCCTCATTCGTTCAAAACACCGTCGAAAACTGACAATTGGAAATTTCAGGATTTCCTACGTCCACGAGACCGAAAACGTGGACCAATGAACGCTTGACAAAACCGTATTTGAATTATTCCTGACACATCATGAGGAGAGGAGAGGAACGAGGCCCACTGACCCCCCCCCCCCCAATGCAGCGTTCTCCCTCCGTTTGATATCCCGGTATACTTTCCATAGAAGAGACAACGGAAACAACAAATGCCCCACATTGGGAAAATACTATAAGGGTACGTGGACCAATGAATGCTTGACAAACTATTGAAACGCCCACCATGACACAAACAACCCTCCCACCCTACTGCCCTCCCACACAGGCCCAGGAGAGGAACGATGTCCTGATGAAAATCTCCCCTCTAGGCAGCGTCACTCCTATCTCCGTATAATTTACAGAATATCGAGAACGAAAACAAGTGTTCCAAAATTTGGAAAATAATACGAGGGGGATGGGGACAAAATATGAAGAGCTGTTTAGCATATCATTCTCATAGCATTCAGAGCTTCATTTCCATAACAGGTGAATGATTGACAGTCGTACAGACATGTTAGGGAAATTCCCCCTCCTCATTTAGGATATAAAACTGCCTCGTTCTCCCTGGAAAAGTATCAGTCTCAAATGAGCACTGACTAGTCCAATTGACAATTCTAACTTTGCTTCTTTAGCTCTGCAATAGTCTTTTATTCTGTTCTTTTTCCCTTGTTCCTCAAGTGAGAAACAACTTTTCCAAATGGCTGCCTTCCACGTACGAGTACCTGGCCTGGTACGTTTCCTGTTACTGATTGCTGCATCTACAGCCGTCTTGGCGCTGCCTACTGCGAAGGAGGTAATTATTTCTTCTTTGATTTCTTAAAAGCCTTGGCTACTGTTTTCACTGCGAATTGTAATTCACCCTGTTGTATGGTAAAAAGAGATGGACGTTTAAGCTGCCGTTAATGTTAAAAAAATATTCGTATTCTTTGTTAAGTAATTTAATTTTTAAGGATTGTTTAAAAAAATAACTTGCACGGTTATTTATTTAGTTGGGATTTAATAGAAAACCATTTCTAAACTGTTTATGATTAACAGGAAAGTGAAGCCGCAGTTGAAATTGACCCGAAAGCCGGCCGAACAAAGTTTACGGTAAGTTGCCTTTTGTCGCCAACTTTATTTCGCATGTCGGTGTTTTGGTCGCTTTCGGTCTTAAAGGGAAAGAGATTTTAGGTGGATTATCGCTACAACAAATGCATGCCTCCCATAGCTACTGAATTTGTACTGGGTATTGATGAGTGCGAATTCACATACTGGCCGCAACCCGCCGTTGCTATGGCCGAATACCTGGATTGCATGTCAAGCCCAAAGAAGGTTCTTCGTGATTTTAGGTAAAAAAAAAAAAACTCACTAGCTACTACACTAACCTCAGAACAACTGTCGAGACATCTTTCAATCCTTGTCATTTTTGGGTGATTTTAGTGTTGAGGAAGTCCTGGAATGCGCGTTACCCGACCAGGAAACGTCATGTAATAAGTTTAATGCCAAGAAAGTAGCAGACGCTTTAGACTATCTCCTCTACGCTGGTATCAGCTTGAATGCTGTTTACAACGAAACGGTAAGTTAATTTTTTAATTACTTACCTCAATTTTCATTACTTCGTGGTGCTTAGAACTTCAATTTAGCTAACCTTACTAAACAAACAAAAAAGTTCATGAGCGAATCGCAACAAAGTGTCGTTTGAGTAATCTTTCTAAATGTAAAAAGACGGATTTTAAGTTAAAGTAAAATGGACGGTGTCAATCAAACACATCTTTCACTATTTTTGATCACTTCTTTGTAGGAAGACACAACTCCGTACAACGCCTCTGATCGAGTAGACACTTGCCATGCAAACAAAGCACAAGTTGCGTACAAGTTGAAAAAAGGCTATCGGAATTTAATACCATTCGACGAGGAAAGTATGGCTAGCGTAATCCGCAAAACGGGACCCATCCTAGCTACACTGTACTTCGATTCAACAACAATTAGCGTAGCGCTGAAATACGCGTAAGTACACATTGGCTCAACGTTGTAATTCCTCGTGGTTGGATTAGCTTCAGAGGAAGGAATGTTCCAATGTTATGTCTTTCTCTTTCTCAAACAGAGCTGGGTTGCTTGACAGTGATACCATTTGTCCAAGGACGGTTGACGGTTACAGCTATACTACGAATGTGGCCACAGTAAAAAAAAAAAGTTTCCAAAACTGGAATCTATTCTCACAATGTTGGATTTATTTTTTAACGATATCTTTGCTACAGGCTACTGTTGGGGCCGCCTACCCTGTTATGGTGGTCGGCTACGGTACCATAGACGGAATCAAAATGTGGATTCTTCGCAATGATTGGTACGGAGACACTTGGGGCATGGGAGGATACTTCTACCTCAAGCGCGGAGTCAACGCCTGCAACATTGGAGTCAACCCCGTGCGAGTCTTGGGCTGAAACTGGGATAGAAAACGAAAACTATGTGTGAAACCGGGGAAAGCACCAAATGTTTGCAGTGTACAACTTTCAGGATTTTTTTTTTCTTCAAAGAAAGAGTTTAGCTCCTATTTCGTGTTTATGAATGTGGTTATTCATAATGTAAGGTGACGGGAATTACTGTGTGGTGATCACTGAAATGCAATAAAAAACTTCCACAACCAAATTTATAGTTAACGCGGGAAAAGTACTTGAATAATGAGGTATACCTTTTACAATCAAAGCAGTTTCTTTTGAGCCTAATCTTGATCAGGTCATCAAGAAGACTTATATTCGAATTCAAATATCCGCAAATTTTTTGAAAATTGACTGCGAAAAGGAAACGCGGAGGGAAACGGGCATAATTCCAGCCAAGTGAGGATTCATGCAATTGGAAAACTATTAAAAAAATACATTTAATTTTACAATAAAAATATCGGAAAAACTCTGAATTTCGCATTTTCAAATGGTACACTTTTTTCTTTTCTTTTTACAATATGGAGTATTACGTCTAAAAAGACAACGTTCACATTGTAAACTCTCATTCCATATCGAGAATTGTTGGAAAAAAAATACAATTATTTTGATGCAAGTTCCCGGGAATTTTTTGCAGTGTACATGTAAAGCTTATCGGTTGAGTATAATGTCGTTATTGTAGTTTAACCCTTAACTTTGATTGACTCTAATAAAAATTTACTTACTAGATTGGGTGGCACCCTTTTGCATTTCTTTTGCTTTGCCTAATATATTCAGAGGAAAATAATAATTTTCTTTGCAAGAACAAAACTTTTTTATGTAGCCATATTATCTGATCTGTATCGTTATCTGATTTCTTCGTTGTCCGAACTGTTACTACTCTTTACTGTAAACTTTTTTGAACCCAAAACTTTCTGTTATCTTTAGCTACGCACTACTTTTTACTAAGCGCCTTTTGGCCCGAAAAAATAACTTTTAAACTCCACTAAGCTAGTAGCTTATAACCATAAAACAGGGTAATGTTTTTCAAAACTTTTCCCCCACAGCCGTTGTATTAACAGTCTGGTTTGTGTAGAATTTTGGGAGATTCATATTAGCTCAGCCTCTACCTGAGGCATTCGTATTGTAAATAAACCGCATTAAATGCCATCTAGCGGAAGGTTTTCAAAGCGCGTTGCACGGTTAGTAAAGGCAGTTGAGCTTATTCACAACATTACAAGTTTAGAAATTAAAAATTCAATAAATTTTTGGGTCTCACTAAAATTACTTACTGATTTTGACACTAAATAGTTTTTCACTTTGGAGGAGTTTTGGTAGCTTACTGTTAGTGACGCTATTCGAAGCAAAAACATTTGATTTTGCGGACGGAAGGGAATGATGATGCATGAATATATATAAACGTCTTAAAATGAATCTGAAAAATTAAGTCTCGAACACGAAACATGGCGAGTAAATTAAGTAAGTAATAATCATACCTTCTTTTCAAGCACTTCTGGTAACCTTTTGTGAAATTTAATGGGAAAATTGGGCAAAATATGGGAACACTGACCACGGATGACCGTCCTCTACTGCTTGCCGCTTGACACAACGGAATTTCACGGCTTCGACCGTTCAAATGTGAAGAGAGCCTTTCTATTGGCCGGTCCGATATGGCATGACCGCACCGCGCCCAACGTCTTTTGCTATGCGGATGATTAGCGATATGTGGTTGTTTTATTATATTAGATTATATTTAGCGCTGGAAATGAAGTATGATTTCTTAAAGACGATAACAATATAATTTCTTGCAAACACTGCTCTTTCCATCAATTTAGAAAGAAATGAATTACAGAAAGGAGGAATTAGATTTATTATAACATAATTAGCTAAAAGTCTTAGTGACTATACGCACTTCGAGCTAGAAAATATAGACATTTTAAAAAAATTGTTAAGCAAAATTGGAAAAAAAAAACGAAAGATGGACTCATGTGCAAAGTATAAACCGAGCTTGGACTGTATAAACCTAGTAGCTTCAGGCATCGGATAAATAATACAGACTAATTTATACAAGACTTTAATTTTTCCTGATCATTTCAATTAATCCAACTACACTTAGAAAGCGTCTTATTAGTGCACAACGGCACCGTCACCTGCAGCTGCTGCTCTCCTCAAAACTGACTGAAGGACAAATAAAGTTAGCCAGCAGTCCTCTTCATAGGAAAATTACTTTAGGGTCATCTTCCCGAAATGTATGAGTTACTATGGGAGCCAAATGAAGTTTAAGTAAACAAGGGTTTCCTTGGTTCCTAGAGTAGTCGGGATGCTTTATTATCATTAAATCAATAAGCTAAAATGGATGGGGAAACGTTCCTCAATCGTCAGAAGATTTGGAACCTCGCTGGCAGGAAAAAGATAAACTTATACTGGAGAACTCAGTAGTCATGAAGACATCCCTTGGGTGGTAACACATTCGAACGATTAAAAGTAAAACCATAAACGTAGTGCAAAGGATGTGGGCTCTTGTTGCAGTGGTCTTACTTCTTTGTGTGATCTTTATTGCTTGGTATTCCTACGTGCAAAGTTACCGAAAACCATCAAAATCTTCCAAGGCAATACCAGGACCTCTGTCTTTACCTATAATTGGTAATCTGTGGCACCTAAATGTTGAGAATGATCGTAAGCAAATTATCCATAAATCATTAAGCTTTCTTTGTCTACCGGCGATCTTTTAATTTCTTCCTTGGAAATAAGGCTTGCTTCAATTGCTGCATAAGACTTGGCCTGAAAAGTACGGAAGGATCTACCAGTTTTGGGTGGGACCTTTGCCGTACGTAACTATATCCGATCCTGAAGCGATCCAAGTCATTCTCAGCAGCTCCAGACTTGTCACAAAGAGTCGGGACTTCTTTATTGTCTTTAAAGACTGGCTGGGGACGGGTCTGGCTACTAGTCAAGGTAACGATAAAGTTTCTCACTAAAAGTACTAAATAAATTAAATAAATACAAAATGGGCAGCCAGTTTACCTTTATAATTCGTTCTTTAATAGGAGCTCTATGGAAATCCAGACGAAGAATGTTGACCCCAGCATTCCACTTCAAGATATTAGAAAACTTCGTGCCCATCATGCAAGAGAAGGTTGCTCTAATGATCCAAATCATGGGTGACCAGATCGAAAGGCAGCAAAACAATACTTTTGACATCTATGACAGCATCTCGCGTTGTACTTTAGACATCGTGGCCCGTACGTACGCAAAAACTTAGTACTCGACTCTAAATTTGGTTAATTTATCGAATCACGCTTATAGAAACGGCCATGGGCGTGGACGTCAAGGCGCAGGAACAACCCAATTCCGAATACGTACGATCTGTTGTACGGTAAGTCAGTTTTCAGAAGCTTAATTTTTAATAGTAACCTTTGTAACCTTTGTCTACCCTCAGATTAACTCACATTGTGCAGTACCGCATGTTTCGACCTTGGCTCTGGCCCAATTTGTTCTTCTACCATATGTCTTTGGGACGGGAGCACCAGAAACTTGTGGAATGCGTTCACGAATACACAGAACGCGTGATAAAGGACCGTATCCAATGTCCTCACTCAACCAGCGTGGATGAAATTGCTGATAGCGACTTCCTACCGAGTATTAAAGATAATTAATTAACGCCACGATGTACGGAACAACTTGTATTCTCGTTATTTACTTAGAAAAACGCGTAGCTCTCTTGGATTTGCTGCTTGACAAGCTGGGGACAGGAGAACTCTCGTTGGTTGACGTGTGCGATGAAGTCAATACTTTCATGTTCGGCGTAAGTTTGCAAACTATGAAATAGAACTTAAAGCGTCTTATTTTCGAGCTGAAAAAAAGGGACACGATACCTCGGCAGTGTCGAGCAGTTTCTTGCTTTACGCTTTAGCGACCAATCCAAAGGCCCAAGAGCGGTTGTACGAAGAGGTCCAAGAGTATTTTGGCCCTGATCGTATGTTTGGTATGGAAGACTTGGGAGTACTAACCTACTTGGAATGCTGCCTCAAAGAAGGGCTGCGACTCTATACCACTGTTCCTTCCGTGGCACGGGCTCTTACTGAAGACGTTCAATTCGGTTTTTCCTTCGCCTGGTACTTTTTTAACATTTTAATGATGCCCTTCATTTTGTACTAGGTGATACCTTGGCCAAGAAGGGTTCTGTAGCAACGATTCTTATGTACGCCTTGCACCACGATCCAGAGTACTTCCCAGATCCCTGGAGTTTCCGACCGGAACGTTTTATGCCCAACACGTTTCCTGGTCGTCATCCATACGTTTACATTCCCTTCAGTGCTGGTCCCCGGAATTGCATCGGTAAAGAAATACACCTTAGAAAAGCGTTGACAAGCTTACTTCCATGATTCCTTTGAAATTTAGGGCAAAGGTTCGCCAACTTGGAGGAAAAGATTCTGGTGACTTCGATCGTCCGACACTTTCGCCTAGAAACCGACATTGCTCCCTCGGAGGTCGTGCTGAACACCCAAATGATCTTACGCAGTCGAGATCCGCTGATTTTACGTCTGATTCCGCGCTAAAATGGAAAGATTTTCCCTAGCGAACTCAATTTTTATAAACCTAAATAACTTGTATCATTGTTATTGAGCGTTATTATGTATCATGTGAATGTAGCCTGTAGCAATACCATTGGTGTGGAATGTGTTTACTACCGGAAAGCCTTCCAGGAATGAGGAATCCTAAATAAAGAGAAATTAGCTTTACCGAACTGGGTAATTTTCAAGCCAAAAAGAGCAGAGTGTCTTTGTATTCCAGTGAATTTTTAGTTAAAAAATTAAAGGGAGAATTTAAGGCTCCCGTGTAACTTAGCTTACACACCCAAGCTGCCGCGAGGTGACGCATAGTGCTTTGCAAGAGTGCATATGAACGCGCATTGCTTCTGCGCAGAAATCGAAAAGTAGGATAACTTCATAACCACGCACTAAACTTTGCATAGGTTGTTTACTACGCGCTTCCCGAGATACTGCGTGCTTTTCAAGAATGGAAGAAATTAACTGAACAAAACCATTACTATTAAGCAATAATAGGCCACAAAAAACGAAGGATTGCCTGCTGATGTGCAAAGTATAAACCGAGCTTGTACTGATGTATAAACCTAGTAGCTTCAGGCAGCAGATACATAATCCAGACTACTTTACAAAAGCCTTCAATTTTTCCTAATCATTTTAATTAATCCAACTCTCTTTCCTTCGGCATTGAATTCAACACTTGGAAAGCGTCTTAGCTGCTCTCTCAAACTGCCTCTTCAAAAAGGACATAAGTTAGCCGCAAGTCCTAGCAAAATTACTTTAGGGTACCTTCACGATTATGTATGAGTTGCTAGGAGCCAAATGAAGTTCTAGTAAACAAGGGTTCCTCGGTTTCTAGAAAACTCCGGTGCTTATCATTAAATAAATAAGCTAACAAGAATGGGGAAACAATATATCCTCAATCGTCAGAAGACTTCGAACCTCGCTGGCCGCGGAAAAAAGATAAACTTGTTATGGAGAACTCGATAGTCAGTAAGACATCCCTTGAGTGGTAACACATTCAAACAATAAACGATTAGAAGTAAAACCATTAACGTAGTGCAAAGATGTGGGCTCTTATTGCTGTGGTCTTACTTCTTTGTCTGATCTTTGCTTGGTATTCCTACGTGCAAAGTTACCGAAAACCATCAAAATCTTCCAAAGCAATACCTGGACCTCTGTCTTTACCTTTAATTGGTAATCTGTGGCACCTAAATGTTGAAAATGATCGTAAGTAAATTAGCCATGAATCATTACGCCTTATTTGTCTACCTGTTCGCTTTCTTCCTTGAAAAGAATTACTTCAATTGACCCAAAAGACTTGGCCTGAAAAGTACGGAAGGATCTATCAGTTTTGGGTGGGACCTTTGCCGTACGTGGCTATATCCGATCCACCATCGATTCAAGTCATTCTCAGCAGCTCCAAGCTTATCACAAAGAGTCGGGACATCCCTATTGTCTTTAAAGACTGGCTGGGAACGGGTCTGGAAACTAGTCAAGGTAACAAAGTAACTCAATAAAAAACTAAATAAACTAAATTTATTCGAAATGGGCAGCCAGTGCAAAACAAAAAGAATTACCTTTAGGATTTGTTCTTTAATATAGGAGCTCTATGGAAATTCAAACGACGAATGTTGACCCCAGCATTCAACGTCAAGATATTAGAAAACTTCGTGCCCATCATGCAAGAGCAGGCTGCTCTGATGATCCAAATCATGGGCGACCAGATTGAAAAGCAGCAAAACAATACTTTTGACATCTATGACAGCATCTCGCGTTGTACTTTAGATATCGTGGCCCGTACGTACACATATTCAACTCTAAGTTTGGTTAATTCCTCTAATCACGCTAATAGAAACGGCCATGGGCGTGGACGTCAAGGCGCAGGAACAACCCAAGTCCGAATACGTACAATCTATTGTACAGTAAGTCAGTTTTTAGAAGACTAATTTTGAGTAGTAAGACTTTTTCAAACCTTTATCACACCTTCAGATTAACACACATCGTGCAGTACCGCGTGTTTCGACCTTGGCTCTGGCCCAATTTGTTCTTCTACCGTACATCTTTGGGACGGGAGCAAAAGCAACTTCTGGAATGCGTTAACAAGTACGCAGAACGCGTAATAAGGGACCGTATCCAATGTTCTGATTCAACAAGATTGGATGCAATAGTTGATAGCGACTTGCTAACGAGTATTAAAAAATAATTAATTAACGCCACAACGTACGGAACAACTTGTAGATTCATTATGTACCTAGAAAATCGCGTTGCTCTCTTGGATTTGCTGCTTGACAAGCTGGGGACAGGAGAACTCTCTTTGGTTGACGTGTGCGATGAAGTCAATACTTTCATGTACGGCGTAAGTTTGCACAATATAAAATACTTAAAGCGTCTTATTTCAAGCTAAAAAATAGGGACACGATACCATGGCAGTGTCGAGCAGTTTCTTGCTGTACGCCTTAGCGACCAATTCTGAGGCCCAAGAGCGGTTGTACGAAGAGCTTAAAGAGTATTTTGGGCAATCTGATCGGATGTTTGGTATGGAAGACATGGGAGAATTACCCTACTTGGAATGCTGCCTCAAAGAAGGGCTGCGACTCTATCCCAGTGTTCCTTCCGTGGCAAGGGCTCTTACTGAAGACGTTCAACTTGGTTTTTCCTTTTCCAAGTTTTTGGCTTTTTTCATTTTCTAATGATGCGCTTCATTTCTTTACAGGCGATACCTTGGCCAAGAAGGGTTCTGTAGCAATGATCCTTATATACGCCTTGCACCGTGATCCGGAGTACTTCCCAGATCCCTTGAGTTTTCGACCGGAACGCTTTTTGCCCCAAGCGTCTCCTGGTCGTCATCCATACGCCTACATTCCCTTTAGTGCTGGTCCCCGAAATTGCATCGGTAAGGAAATACACTTTAGAAAAGCGTTGACAAGTTTCCTTCATTGATTCCTTTGAAATTTAGGGCAAAGGTTCGCCAACTTGGAAGAAAAGATTCTGGTGACATCTGTCGTCCGGCACTATCGTCTAGAAACCGACATTGCTCCCTCGGAGGTCGTGCTGAACACCCAAATGATCTTACGCAGTCGAGATCCGTTGATTGTACGTCTGATCCCGCGGTGAAATGGAAAGATTTTCCATAGCGCAATCAATTTTTATCAGCCTAAATAGCTTATATCATTGTTGTTGAGCGTTATTATGTATCACGAATGAATGTAGCCAGTAGCAATGCCATTGGTGTGGAATGCGGTTTTCATTGATGTGATACAGCAATGCCGGATAGACTTCCAGGAAAAAGGGAACCTGAATAAAGAGTAATTAGCATTACCGGACTTAGCAATTTTCAAACAAAAGTGCAGAAGGGTAGAAACAAAGAAAATCAGAAGCCAACCTAAGAATTACGAGCGCAAGCGGGAATTTTTGTTAAACTGGTTATTTTCGGGGATTTTCGCTTGATTTCCTAAACAAACAAAGAAACCGACAAGTACAATCCAAATTGTTTCACCCTTCTTGGGGCATTGGAATAAATCGAATCGAGGAACAAGTTCCCAACGCAAAAAAAAAGAATTACAAATCGCGATTTGTTTTTCCGCATCCTTTCATTCCTGGGATCAGACTTCACCGGGAGAGGACCTATAAATGTAGCTTGGGACTGTCTGTAGTAAAACAAGCCTTCTCCATCCTCTCTTGGTTATTCATCCTCTCCTGACCAAAGCAGCTTTACGTTACCCTTGTTGAACAGTAAGTTTTCTTGAAGATTTTTTAAACTCAAACTGTGCAATATTTACTAGAATACTTGACGTCGTAGTTGTGATCTTCTTGGGTAGAACGTAATGCATGGATTTTTTCATTTTTGTATAGGTTTCTGATCCACTCCTCAAGTCCAGCAAAAGGGAACATGGTATCTTCATCGCTTAGTATTTTCTTCCTGCTGATGGCGGCCGTAATGGTTCATTCTTGGCAAGATGGTGACGACGGCCAGGTCAGTTGGGACTTTAACTGCGACCTGCACGACCCAAAGTACAAGAGTTTCTCCAGCGTGCCTATAATCATCGGGGAACAATGTGGAACACTCTGCATCGCCAATAGCCGTTGCAATTTCTTCGCCTACCGCGACGGCGAATGCTACTTCAAGAGTGGACCTCGTTTTGATATCACTCCCAGCTATGCACAGGGAACTGTCTGCGGCTTTGTCAAATCCCGTATCAACTAACATGGAATTAATCCGTGGTCTTCTGGTGAAGACTTTGAGCTAGCATTTAAATTTGTACAAATACGTTGTAAAATTGCTTGACGTTTGGAAATGTACACCGTATACACCATTTGCGCATGAGACGGCAATTACGATAACTTTATTACCGCGTCTTCAATTTACAGGAAAAAATTAGCTTTCTTCCTATTGCTAAAGTAAATCGGTCATAGCTTTTTCATTTCTTAAAGTTAATGTTTCTCGGTTCTAAGATCACGATGCCAAACCAACCACCTAACAAAATAGAGACCATGGTATGGGAAAAAGCGACTTGGGAAACAGGTTTCCGATGAAGAGACTATATACGAATATGTAATGGAGTATAGTTCCGCATTCCTTTGATTATTGGGACCAGATAGCGTCTGGAGAGGATCCATAAATGTAGCTTGGGACTGTGCGTATAGTACAACAGACCATCTCCATCCTCTCTTGGTAGCCTATTCATCCTTTCCTGATTGAAGCAGCTTACAACCCTTGTTGAAGCAGTAAGTTTCTTTAAGATTTTTTTTAACTAAATGCGATATTTACTGGAATGCTTGACATCTTAGTGTTTGACCTTCTTGGGTAGTATGTAATGCACGGGTTCCTTTCATTTTTGTATAGGTTTCTGATCCACTCCTCAAGTCCAACAACAGTGAACATGGTATCTTCATCGTTTAGTGTTTTCTTCCTGCTGATGGCAGCCGTAGTGGTTCATTCTTGGCATACTGGAACAATCGGCCTGGTCAGTTGGAACTATACGTGCGACTTCCCGGAGCCGAAGTACAAAACTATTGAAGTCAAGCTCGGTTATGATGTACAATGCGGGGGATTCTGCATCGCCGATAGCCGTTGCAAGTTCTTCAACTACGGCGAAGGGAAATGCTACATGAAGACTGGACCTGGTTCCAATCTCACCTCCATCTTTAATAAAGTATCCATCTGTGGCTTTGTCAAAGCTCGTGTTGACTAATTTGCAATTGATAAAGATGGTCTGCTGGTAAAGACGAGTTTGAACGAACACTTCTGTTCCAATCCGTTGATATGCTTTGTACATTTAGCATGTTCTTTTTATCTTTGACATGAATTGACCCTTTCCGGAATGTTCCAAATCGTTGCTAAGCTTTCTATACTCTTTTTTATCTGACCCGTAACTAAATTATTTGCCGACGTTGTACTATGGTACCTGTTTGTAACTCTATTTAAAGTAACCCTGTGCTAATAGCCGGCACGTTCAGTTGACGCTTATAGTCGACAAACAGTCTTGTGGACCAATATGGTTCTTGGTTAAAAATACCTGAGCTTGCAAGAAAAACCAGGGCAACGTACGCCAATACTTTTCAATGTTGTACCGACCACTATGGGAGTTGGTCCCTTTAACTTTTACGGACACTTATCTGTAGCCTTCTCGTTTTAGAAAGACGACAAGAAAGCCAGACTTTGTAACGAAGGTGTTTCTTTGAAAAAAAAATCAGAGGCATCTTATTGCTTCTTATTTCAGCTCTCATAATGCGCAAACAGTAAAGAACGAAATAATTTTCTCAGTACTAAAATCACAATATATTGTTCAGCAAACTGCGATTACATAACCCAAAGCAAAATGTATGACTAGCAAAAAAGAATTCACTTTTTACGTAGCAATCAGAACATTGTCGCTTCTTGTGTTTCGAATGCCGCGCGCTTTTGTAGAACAGTCACGTCACGGCCGACGGCTGCCCCAGGCTCGCGCTGCGGGATAGGCTACAACCTTCTACAAAGTAACCTTGATCTAATTTGTTATGGAAATTGTTTTCAATGTAGTTTTGCGTATATTGCGTGTAAGTATTGACTTGAGTGACAGACCAGTATGCTAAGCTATGCAATGAAGCAATGAAATAATAGTAACTAACCAATTTTTTTAAGTAGACAAGTTGGTTATGTTATACCGCAAACTCCTACTCCTTTTGAACCACTCCTATCCTGCTCTTCTTAGGTTTTGTTTTATCTTTTTTATTTTGTACTTGTTTCAACCCGCAGTTTTAGCTGTTTAATTTCTGAAGGCTCATAGCTCATAGTACTGTGCTGCCTTTGTTCTTAGCATTTGGCCAATATCTTCACTGTCAAATTAGGAGTATGAAAGCTGCAGTGCAACTTTAAAGTGTTCAGACCCCTGAACATGGTAATAAACCTGAGAATACAGTGAATGCTTGGTGCAAACTGAATCATGGCATCCGCTGAAGTAGGAAATGAGGTGAGGAAGTCAGAACGATGGTAAGCATTAGCAAGTGAAATCACTAACTCAGTTATTTAGCTCTACCCGTGCTTGTGGCACGGAACGGGAAGAGTGCGTGGGCTGGCCATGGTACTCAACTATGAATTCCAGAAAGAAGAGCATGGTTTTAGGGAAGGATCAAAAAAAGATGTTGAAGATATAACAAAAGTGTTAAACGATGTGGGCTATCATGTTTGGAAACACGAAAATTTATCTTACGAAGTAAGTCTTCGCTCCGGGTTATACTAAAATTCAAAGTAACTGTTTGATTATTAGGACACGGAATCAAAGTTGAAAAGCTTCATGCAAGATCCTTTGCATGGGAAAAACAGCACTGATTCGACTGTTGTGGTCGTCATGAGTCATGGTCTCTCAGGCAACGAATGGACGGGCTCTCTGTTCGGAACGGAAGACAAGAGAACAATGGCCTCTCAACCAATCATTGATAGATTCCAAACCGTTCCCGCCTTGGAGGGCAAACCCAAGATTTTCCTCTTCAACTTCTGTCGGTCAGCTTCTATTCGAATCTTTTGGGTCGCATTCACTATAACCTTACCCTTTATTCACTTTGGATAGACTTACTTAGTCTAGAAATTTATAGATGGCTGATATTGTTAATTTAATTTACGCTTTGTAGAGGTTATCTGGGGAGAGTGAAAGGTATTACAGAGGAGCACCAAAAAAAAATGTCAGAAGCCCTTTTAAAAAATGAAAATAGCTTCTGGCTTAATTTGGATAAAGTGCGACACGCTTCCCCGGCCCATAATAAAGGCCGACCCTACAACGATACACTTGTAGTATACTCAACCGTACCACGTAAATCTTCCTCATAGCATAAACAAGCCTGACCACGAAAATTTTGCGGTTTTAGGTTACGTATCTAAAAGAAACACAAGTACCGGGGCTCATTTCATACAGGAAATCTGCAACGTTTTGCGAGACCCTCAAGAGATCCTCCACGAAGATTTAGAGTCTATGCTAAAGAAGGTAAGAAGTTGAGTTGCATCAAAGTTGGTCGTTTCGTTTGGGTTGATTTTAACCACGATATATACTGATAGGTCGACATCAGGTTGCAGAACTGGTCTACAAAGCTGCAAGAAGACCCAGATCGTAAACATAAAGGACAGACTATGGAAACGCTGAATCGAGGATTCAATAAGAAATTCTATCTCACCTCGTTCCACCTGGTGAGGAACTACTACTTCGATACCCTGTGCCGGATACCGACAATGCCTTGGTGTCCGAAGTACACGTGGAGCATTGACGAAGTCTATACCGAATTGACCATGAAACAAGGCAATGTGGATGCCACTTTCTCTTTGGATGAGCTATTCCAGCACGCTCGGGTATATTCTAACCTAGAATCGTGATTTCCTATTGCTTCGAACTGAAGTTCACTTTCATGACTGTTCCGCTTTCTAGATCCGTTTTAAGCATGCCGCTTATCGTATCCTGATAGAAGGCGACGCCGGGTATGGAAAAACCACCCTGACACTCAAACTGGCTTGGGATTGGTGTAATAAGCACTCAAATACTCAGGCAAGCTACATGAATCCTGTTCGTCTATTGTACGTCGTCAAACTAGCCGACATCGGGACTGAAGTAAGTTCATCTAACGGGTTCTTATTATGAAAAGCTAACCTACGCTGTTTACGTAATCGTAATATAAGGTCAACCTCCAAAGCCACATTGAATCCATCTACGACGGAAAGACGATGATGTCATTCAAGGACGCGTTGGCGAGGAACACATCAGGGCAGATAATGATTGTTTTGGACGGGTACGACGAGGCTAGTGTCTGCACGAAGGGGGACGTAGTCAAAATAATGAAGAGCGAAAAATGGAGTGGAGCTCATGTGGTGCTTACGTCAAGAAATGGTCACGTGCCTGATTCAGTCATAGGGAAAACTTTACATGTGGCGGCAAAAGGCTTTAGTTCGAATCAAGTGGAGTTAGCCGTGAGAAAGATTTTAATTAAATCTGGCCACATAAGAAAGGAAGATCTGACTTCTGACCCAACCAAGTCGGTCAACTTGGAAAAGGTCCAAGACTTATCTCCATCACTATCTAACAGCAAACGGCTTACGCTTGTGCAGTTCAGAAATTTTACAAACCAAGTACTGAACACCGCACCTTACAAAGAGTTGGTTAGATGTCCATTGATTTGCGCAATGCTGTGCTGCTTGGTTGGCGAGTATCAGGAACGCCAACTACCGGAAACCCTGTCCGATCTCTACTTTGGCATGATCAACCGCAACTTGTTCCGCTCTGCTACCAAGAAAGCAGAATCGGCTGCCGAGGATACTGGATCTGCTGTGGATCCGGTGGCAGAATGGGACTGGGACTACTTAAAGTCGCGGTTCCTGGACGATCACAAAGACTATCTCAAAGAGTTCGGAAAGCTGTGTCTTGAAGGTTTGAAAACAAACGTCATGTGCTTTACGTTGTTTCAACTATCGGGAACACCTCACACGGCCAAACCCAACCATCCCAAAGTCACTCAACTGGTAGACGCAGGAGTACTAGTGGAAGACTCAGGAGAGTCACCCTATGTGATTAACCAGCGCAATGCTCACATGACCTACTACCGGGTTCCTCATCGCACTACGGCCGAATTCCTGGCCGCGTACTACGTAAGTCAAGTCCAACAGGCAGAAAACAAGGAAAATATTATGCTGGAATTCTTTTGGAGAGAAACCAGCTTCGAAGAACTTTCGCAGTTCCTCTTCGAGATGGACAGCAAGAAAGTAGTGGTTGACACCTTTAAAGACATCAAGTTTCCCCCAGAATGTCTAGAAAATTGGCCTTTTCTGGAGACATACTTTCGGCAACACGTCGGTTCGAATTTAAACGCGAAAGAGTTCATGTTTTCCGAATTAGAAACATTTTTACCAGACAGGCTAAAATTTACAGATTTCAGCGTCATGAAAGGGAAACTTCTACAGCTTCCGCCGTGCATACAACATATTCAGATTGTTGAAGACATGCCTCTTGATTCGAAGTCCATTGCGGTGTTGTTGGCACTGGTAAACAAATTCGGCGAAGTGACGGTTGGTAGAAATGAAGAATTACGTCCATCTGGCGGGGAAGACACCAACCATTCATTAAATCTGTCGCGCTGTTCAATACCACAACTGGCCCTTTTGGTTAAAGCCATGAACAGTTCCGGATTTTGTTTAGGAAGCTTATCATGTGCGAATATTTCCGATGGTGTAAACAAGACTACTCCAGCTAAGCAAGCGATGAAAGACCTGACTCGTAATCTGAAGTCGCTATTTGATTCGAAAAAGTGTCCGGCACATCTGGCACTGACACCAGCTGAACATAGTAAGCTTACGGACAATTACTATAATGCTTCATACGACTTGGATTCCATTGACTGATGACATGATTTCTCCGGCCCTTTTAGTTCCAAATATGACCAAAGTATTCGAAAGTCCAACCCGTCACTGCCCACTAAAACGTTTCGACTACAAACTAAATAACGCAGGTAAGATCGTATCAGTATTTTCTCGGTGCACGGTTTGGTAGGGTAGGATAGCTTTGCATACATACACCATCTACAATTACACAAAACTCCATCACCAAGCACGATGTCAACAGAGGTCGAGTTTTGACGCTTATGGTCGAAATCGTCGAGTACCGATGACTATCGACGTTCATCGTCACCCGTCTTCAAGTATCGGGGATGGTTGTTGAGTATCGACGAGCAATCGTCGACCATTGTCGACTGTCGTCAATCACCGTCGATTATCATCAAACATCGTGGATAGTCATGAAGGATCTAGATCACTAGCTTTTCATTACAAAGACAGACAGTAATTAAAATAGTTAAGAAACAGAGAATGATACAAGTCAATCTGCCAGGACCAGGCAATTCAATTGAATCAGAAGAGGAAAACACAGGACTGATAGAAGTCTTGTTCAAAACTTGGGCCTCCAAATTAGAATACCTGGGCTTGACAAAAAAGTAATCTTAACTTCCTTTTCTTGAACCACAGAATGAATGTGTTATTTCTTAGGTCCATGTGTAAATACGATACAATAAAACCTCTAATAGGACAACTTTCCTCGTCTGCCAGTCTCACCTCTTTGCACCTGAAGATAAACTGTACCATAAGGCATTCCGAATTCAGTGACCTCGTAGTGGGTATACTCGGCAGTAAACTACAGACACTATCGCTGGAGGATATCTGCTTCAATATCGAGGTCAGTACTGTATACGCAACTTAAACACTTTCGGGAACTTAATGACTTTTGATGCAGTCGGTCTTTCTAATGAATTATTTGGAAGATCCGGATGGGGCAAACTGCAGGCTAAAGAGTCTCATTCTTGAAAACGTGACGCTAACTCTTAACGGTGGCATTCTAAAAGATCTACCTCCCTGGAATAATGCCACGTTCACCTTGGACGAGTTAAGATTGAATACTTGCGTAATTTCCTCGAATTTTGTTGACTGGCTTACTTCAGCCATGCGCCAGTTGCGCGTTTTGACTCTCGGCAAAATTAGAAAAATCCATAAAAGCAAGTTTGAATCATACGAATGCCAGCTGCTGAAAGCGTTGACACTTAGCAGTGGAAGAACATTGCAGGAGTTGACTCTACTTCCCAAGTTTTGGCAAGACGACACCGCGATCATGCTGCACCCTATACGGGAATCCTTACAACAATGCAGTGTCCTTAAGACTGTTGTCTTGGGATACAATTCCAAGGCTGATACTTCTAAAGTATCCATCGGTCCCAAACCGTCAGTTTCACTTACAGAGGAACAACGGCAATCTTTCGAAGACCCGGACCCTTACTCGGCCTTGTTCAATGTGGTTCTGAACGTTCCGAACCTTCAGACGTTAGGTCTACCTAATTACGGCACCGGAAACGGGCCCTATTCTAGGAAAGGCTGCTTTGACGCTGTTGTCAAGCGGGCCATGAAATGGCCAGGGACTGATGCCGGTACCCAGAGAACCCTGACGCTTCTAAATTGCGAAACTAAAGTTGCTGCGTTTGCTGCATGTCTATTCCGAGAACACAAGCTAAAGTACGTCATCAAATACAAGGCTGATCGAGTCTATGAACTCTGGTTCCCCCCACTAGAGGGCTCTAC